>MU129032.1:85939-112651 GCA_014904985.1 Hydnum rufescens UP504 | reverse complement strand
CCGTTACCTTCGATGGGACGGGGATGGAATGGTAATCGGGCAGCGTGGAGGGTCTGGGGCTGGCAGATTATTGGGAGTGCGCTGCGGGTGCGAGATCTCGACGGACGTTAGCTTGTGACGGGTAGGCGGGCGCGGACGCGTTGGGGAATAAAGGTGCGGACGGAATTGCCTGGCTTTTGGAGGATTATTCGGGGAAAAATGAAGGTGGATGAGTATGTGAGCAGGTAGAGGAATAAGTAGTCCAATGGATATGGCATGGAGGCTGGTCTGTTGCCCTCTTGTGTGGGTGATACAGCTTAGTTTGTTGGTATGTGGGGCCACAACTGGTATTTATCGATTGTATTCCATGCTGAAGATTATACTTTTTGTCACAGTTGCGGGAGTTTTTACCGGAAACGGGATTAAGGTAGATCGAGGTGGGTGGAATTGAGGAGAATTTTAATTGCTTGGCTTAATTGTCTTTGCGTTCGGATGCCCGCCTAGGGGTGAGAATGGATGCAACGAGTTTTTTGAAACAAACGGAACAGAGTGCTCCCGGTTTTCGGTCGCATCGGTCTCTTTCCCGGGGTTCGCCAGCTGTCTACCTCGATCTGCATACCATTGCCTCCTAAGTCCCATGTAGAGAGTCATTACCACCGATGGCTGCTTAGTGACTGTAAGAAACGTGATGGAGGGGTCTTGGATTTAATGGATTGCTAGGTAGCTTGTATCATTGGAAATCCCCAACTCCGGCTTCAGAAGAAATGTGATCATAGCAATCGTAGAGGGATAAGTGATGTAGTTTTTGTGGTATTATGATTCACCAACCACATCATTGTACCACTTATTACAGATGTGATATGGATTGTCTTTTTGAGTAAGAGAGAGAGGTTTAGGGTTTGGATGTTCCGGTGGGAAAAAAGTATTAATGGGATGGAGCGAAAGAGGAAGGATGTACCGCTCGCCGGTCACGCGGTCTCTAGAGATTGCAGACTCTCTTGGAAATGCCATTTGGGCTCTTACGGCTTGGTGCTTTCCTCCGTTTCTCAGTAAGCATTGGACGAACACAAATAGAATTTTTGTGTCCCCGTGTCAGCCTGCCGCTGCGCGGCGGCCTGCATCCCCAAGTTGAGCTTGAATACCCAAATATTCCTTCACTCCGCGAGCCTATGCAGCTTCTATAACCGCATTTTTTGAAAAAACCGGATCACATGCGTGCTCGGTGCTTTCCGGTACGCACTCGTCACTCTCTACTTTGCATATGCCACTCTCTACCTGGTCCTTGGCATGCCACACTTTGCTCCCATCAGTCCCTGACTAGAATTTTACATGGTTTCTAGGTGATTTGCAGTGCTGGAGGGGTTTGGATCTTATGGATTGCTAGGTAGTCTCTGGTATCCACTTGGAACTCACCACCCTGTGCTTCAGACCGCAATGACCTACTAGCTGTAACGGATAATGCACTATTTTTGGTATAATCCCACTTTTTCCTATTCCAGATGTGTCCATGGCATCTTTGAGTAAAGGCAGAGGTTGAGTTGCCTGTTCCTGGAACCCGCATTATTTAGCCGAATCCCCGGATCTCTGGCTAGGTGGCCTTGACCTCCAGCCCGGGGCTTGCTATACAGTTTTGAACTTGGTTCCGGAGCTCCCAGAACGCACTCCTCTGCTGATCTGCTTTCAACTCGCACAAACCTTCATTTTCTTGTCACTGACAATCAAATGCGAATTCTTGGCTTTTTTCCTCGATTTTTTTTCAATCTTATTTCTCCACCATCGCTCTTTTTTGCCACATCACCGGGTGACATGGGAGATGGGGGTCAACAGGCTCTTCTAGCGCACATATTAGGCATGTTACAGACTATGCAGAGACCCGTCGCAACAACCGGCCCCCCGGGCCCATCTAATTTTCCAGATGAGAGTCCGAACTCACCGTCGCATGCTTCAGGGCCCTCTGCTGCAACGGCCTCGTCTTCGCACCCGATCACTGCCTATCCAGGCACTTTGCACCGGACCTCCCCCGATGGAGCTGGTTCTCATAGTGTCAGTTCCCTTGGTGCCTTTGGTGCAGCAGTTGCCCATGCTACTGGTCCAGCCCCTCCCAGCCAGCCCATCATTCCTCTCCCGAATCAGTATACTCCCCCCTTACAAATCCCCCGGAATCATACCAACCATATACTCCTGCCATTCCTTTCCTTGGCGCACCAGGGCAAAATCTTTACCCTGGGGTGTCGTCAACACAAAATTTGACTGCCCTCTGCCGTAATGAGGAGGCAGCTCGACATTGAGTTCCAGAACGTCGACCGCGAGGCCGTGGTCCAGCGAGGCCTGACCCGATATTATCAAGAACCCCCTGTAGGCAGGCAGCTGTTGTCAATGGCCAAGTACGCATCCTGTCCAAGTGCAGCTACTGACCCATTGGGTGAGTATTCATTTTGACTTTGAATCGTTATATTTGCCCAGCTGACATACTTCTAGAAAGAGCTCCCCGATCTTATGTGCGGAAAATTGACTCTCCACAGCACAAGAGCCACCCATTTTAGGGAGAGGCTCCGTGCTCTCCACCGCTTGATTGAATGGCCCGACTTCAGCTTAACAACCACCCTAGTGGATCTTGTATGGAGAGCTGAAGATGCGTTCCGATTGGCACCTCTACATGCTCATTTCATACTCCCTCCCTCGATACCAAACCATACTATTCTAGCCCTCACCACTCTCATTCCCCATGACCACAGTCGGGTGTCTGCAAGAGGAACACCTGGGCGACAAACATTGAAAGAAGTACCACTTGAGTGGTATGCCAACCATACTCTAGCAGAACTTATGGTGTCCAAAAATCCACATGGTGCTCCAAAAGTCCTCTGCACTGATCCAAACACCCAGGCCTTTATTTTGTGTCTTGGTGAGTCCTATTTTCCCCTGGCATTGTGGCCTATTTAGAGGCATGCTGATTTGTGATGATTCAATAATAGCCCCTATTTGTGAAGGCTCAACTGTTATGCTTCCATTCTCCCATATGCTTCAGTGGGGCCATTCATGTAGTGGTAACTGGGTCTGGTATGGTTTCTGTACTGATGACCATGATGAGATCCACCGAGAGGGCCTCACCAATCCCTCTGGAGTCACGATTCATCCTGATGATTATATGGGTGATTCCCTCAGGCTGGTCAGCCACTTTTCCGCATCATACTAGATATAATGAGCATTGCATTTATTATATCTAACTAGAGGTTTACACCAGGGGGCCCCCGGGGGCCCCTGCAATACAATCAAGGGGCCCCTCAAGCAGCCCAGGGGCCCCTGGCATTTATTATTTATTTATTTATTTATTTATTTATTGTTATTATTCCTATATACATTGATAGGCTCGCCCAGTGGGGCTCACCATGCACCCAAGAAGAGCAACCACAGGCTGCTCTTCTTGCGCACTTGTAGCAAAATGAATAAATACATACCTTAAAATGATCACACCCACTGCAGTGGGGGTTACTCTCTTCTCCCCTTGTGTTCATTTGTATGTTCGCCTGGGTCCTGGCTCATATACTCGTGTGGGTCCGGTTTGAGCATTCACATGAGGCCTGGTTCCTAGAGTAAAGGATATGTTAGTTAAAATTCAAAAATGCACAAGAAGAGCAACCTGTGGCTGCTCTTCTTGCGTGATTGTCATTATGGGGGGGGGGGAACCTATATTCTAGTACCACACTCGCACTGGAGCGGGCGTGGTGCCTCACGGTGCACCTGCACCGGTCATGTGGATGGTGGGGTCTGTGCGGGCTCGTATCTGCTGGTTTGTGGATTCGCATGGGGTTCTGTTGTTGGGGGTTGCTCGTTCGGGGGCTTGGGCAGTCTGTGTTGCGCGATCTAGAATCAAAAGATATATAAATCAGAAGTGACGCAAAAAGGGCAGCTTGCGCTGCCCTTTTTGCGCCACATAGACATAGAAATTAGATTTAAAAAATACAAAACATACATTCTAGTACCACACACCTGCCGCAGCGGGGGTGTGGCACCTCGTATTGTGTCATTCATTTCAATGGCGGTGTCTATATGGACTCGTGCCTGGTTTTTTGTACAGGGGTCTCGCAGTATAGAAGAAGGGTTGGGAGCTCCGATGACTGTTAAATCAAAATCTGGTTCAGCCAGTGTGTAGATAGGAGACTGTGTTTCTGTTTATTCAAATGGGTTGGTTCGCTTCAATGGTTGATCACTCTCTGCAAGATATGTATGTGTTTATTGGAGAATGGAATGTGATATGGACTAGCAATAGTCAATGATATATCGTAGATGCTTATAGGAAGGCTTATACATCATATGGAATGCTTATAGAAAGGCTTATATGTGGAGGATGCTTATAGGAAGGCTTATACGTCTGGGATGCTTGTGGAAAGGCTTATGCGTGTTCGCGTTGCGTTTGTTCATTTACTGATATTTGTGTGTCCTTGTTTACGTCCTCCTAGTCAAAATGCGGATATCTGTGGGCTATGGAATGGTCAGCGCTTGGTTAGTTTGGTTAGTATGCTTCAATCTTCTTTCCTGACTTGTATTTCGTTATGCTTACTTTTTCCTTGGATGTCCAGCAACTCTAACCTTAGGTTCTGCAACTATCCTTGGCTTCAGTATTTTGCATAGATGGCTTCCAGTAGCTTGGTCTCAACAACCTTGAAGATGACTTAGCTCCAGATGGCTTTAGATAGACAGTTCTTTAGATATTAAGCAGAATGGTAGACAGTAGTTGACAGTGGTTGATTTCCAGAGTGAGGAGATGGGGGGGAACAAGAAAATCTGCTAGCTTATATACCTATCTGAAGGTGGCTGTGCATGGAGCAAGAACAAAAGAGTAATAAAGCTATGAGATCATAGTGATGTCATGGGGGAGTCATAGTGGAGTAGAACAAAAGAGTAATAAAGAAATGATGTCATAATGCGGTCATAGCTGAGTCATCCATGGAGTGTGATGTCATAGTGAAGTCATAGTGATGTCATTCATAAAGAGAACAAAAGGATTCATAAAGGGAATGATGTCACTAATTTGCTGAGCTTGTGGAGTGGTTGGAGCATGATGTCACTGATCTTGTGATGTGTTTTGGGGCTCATGGGAAGCAAAATTAAAGGACATCTCTGGGTTCTGGAGATTAATCTGAGCATAGTCCAGTGGTTAAGGTGTTTTTGTTACTGGTTAATAAAAGGAACAAGTGCATGGTGTGGGATTCGATGCAGAGACAGCAGTTTGTATCTGTAATAGGCGTGCTTGGTATCATTCGATGCGGATTTTTAACAGCTTTCTGGCGCGGTGGTTCCGAGCAGATCCGGTGTAAACTGACGGAGAAATTCGTTTTTACTGATGGGTGTTGATTCTGATAGTAATATCGTTCTGTAGAGTTCAGTTTTAATCTGTTCTTCGCGTGCTTAATACCGTTGGATGCGGATTTTTTATATCTTTCTAGGCGCGGTTGTTCTGAGAGGATTGAATGCAAACTGACGGAGGTATTCATTTTTTACTGGAAATCCTGGATTTTAATAATAAAATTGCCTGGAGAGTGCAGTTTTGGTCCGTTCAACTTGTGTTTGGTACCGTTCGAAAGGTGTGAATCGTAGCTTTCTAAGCGTTATATGGGCGTACCTCTCCGATCAAATGACGGAGTTATAAAACGAATTTGGTTTCTGCACATAGCCATAATTAATCTCATAATCGGTCATGTGATCGTCCAATGGCTGGAAGTTGTGTAATTTCGCATTTCTGATACTGGATGTTTTTATCTTCCACAGCGGGGTATCGTTCGATGTACGGGTGCGGGGGTGATACTGTGGTGCATGGGTCTTGCATGAGGGTTGAGGAACACTACAATTAAAAAATATATAGGTTAGTACTTAAGTAGTAAGACCAGCACAAAAAGAGCAGCTTTTGCTGCTCTTTTTGTGCAGCTGTATTTACTGGGGGGACACTCACCTTATATAGTACCACACACCACTGCAGCAGGTGTGTGGTTCCTGGAGCCCTCATTTGGCATGGTCGCATCCTTGTTTGGCGCGCTACCGTTAGGCATGTTGCCATATGTTGCATCGCCATTTGGCGTGTCGCATACGTCATGTTGCATCCTTGTTCGGCATGTTGCCGTATGTCGCATCATTTGGTGCGTTACCATTTGGTGTGTTGCGGCGTATTGTGTTGCATGGCCCAGTCGTTTCATGGGGTTTCATCATGCCTTGGAGAAGGCCTCAATCTATGGTGATAAACAACATGTTAGTATATGATTCAAAGCAGCAGAAAAAGAGCAGCTTTTCGCTGCTCTTTTCCCGCCATTGTATCTACTCATAGAAATACTCACCTTGTGACCACACACCCACAGCGGCGGGTGTGTGGTCGTGTGGTTGCCTTTTCAGGCAGTTGTTGTGGTAGCGGAGATGTGGAGGAAGATGCAAACTTAATGCCGGCAATTGCCGGTACTCAACAAGCGCCCAAGTGCTGGTGCCACAAGGAGAATACATATTAATAACAAGCATCTGGACCTGTAATAAATACTATACAATAAATATTGATCCAAAAATATGAAGAAGGTGATGACAATAAGTCAGGGCTCAACACAGCATGATATGCCTAATTGGAAAGTGGATTGAGCCACTTCTGTGGGTCAGAATTGGCCCAAATTTAAATATATTAATGGTATATATGCACCTACATGGACGATTATTATATCAGCTGTTCTGGGCATTTTTCAATTTTTCATGCCTTCAATTCCCTATTTAGGGAATTGAAGGCATGAAAAATTGAAAAATGCCTGGAACAGCTGATATAAATGATCGTCCACATAGGGTGCATATATACCATTAATATATTTAAATTTGGGCCAATTCTGACCCACAGAAGTGGCTCAATCCACTTTCCAATTAGGCATATCATGCTGTGTTGAGCCCTGACTTATTGTCATCGCTTCTTTGCATTTTTAGATCAATATTCATTGTATAGTATTTATTACAGGTCCAGATACTTGTTATTAATATGTATTCTCCTTGTGGCACCAGCACTTGGGCGCTTGTTGAGTACCGGCAATTGCCAGTGTTGGGTTTGCACAACTACGCAGCCACACCCAGCAGCGCCAGAAAGGTGAGCACACGACCACACACCCACTGCGGCAGGTGTGTGGTACTATTTAAGGTGAGTTCCCCTCCGCCCCAATAGATACTGTGGCACAAAAAGAGCAGTGAAAGCTGCTCTTTTTGCGCCGCATTGAATTTCTTTACTAACACCATTCATTATTATTCTAGGTCCTGGCCTGGTCCCCGGTGCCAAACAATGAGACCCAACCAGCCAAGGCCCCCATGGCAATGCGCCAAACGAAGGCATGAGAGGTAGCAACGCGAACCACACACCCGCTGCAGCAGATGTGTGGGGATTTCAAGGTAAGCATCTGTACAACCGCACAAAAGGAGCAGCATACGCTGCTCCTTTTGCACGGCTTTTCTTTTCTCTTCTTTTCTTTTTTACTAATGTATTATTTATTATTCTAGATTGTCATCTGCGAACCCCCCGCCTAATGAAACCTATGAACGTAACCCGCCAAAACCCC
This sequence comes from Hydnum rufescens UP504, assembly GCA_014904985.1. Classification (NCBI taxonomy): domain Eukaryota; kingdom Fungi; phylum Basidiomycota; class Agaricomycetes; order Cantharellales; family Hydnaceae; genus Hydnum; species Hydnum rufescens. The sequence goes on along the minus strand of MU129032.1, from coordinate 105,107 downwards.
AACTAAATGACACCCGCCCACGATTGGCCCACCAGACAAAACCCACGGCGCAAGACCACAGAAACTGCAGACGGAACCACACCCACTTCGGCGGGTGTGGTAATATTAAGCTAAGTATCTGTACAACTGCGCAAAAGGAGCAGCGTATGCTGCTCCTTTTGTGTGGCTTTTCTTTCTTCTTTCTTTTCTTTTTTGCTAATGTATTACTTATTATTCTAGATCCTCATCTGAGTTCACAATGAAGCTCCCCGCCTAATGAAATGTACGAACGTAACCCACCAAAACCCCAACCAAACGAAACCCGCACGATCGGCCCACCCGACGAAACCCACAACGCAAGACCACAGAAACCACAGATGGAACCACACCTGCCAAAGTGGGTGTGGTAATATTAAGCTAAGTATCTGTACAACTGCGCAAAAGGAGCAGCATATGCAGCTCCTTTTGCATGGCTTTTCCTTTTTCTTTTTTTTTTTCTTTTTTGCTAACATATTACTTACTATTCTAGATCATCATCTGAGTTCACAACGAAGCCCCCCCCCGCCTAATGAAACGTATGAATGCAACCTGCCAAAACCCCAACCAATGACACCCGCCCACGATCGGCCCACCAGACGAAACCCACGACGTGAGATGACCGAAAATGCAGATGGAACCACACACCCGCTGAAGCGGGTGTGTGGTAATTTAAAGGTAAGTACAACGACGCAAAAGGAGCAGCATACGCTGCTCCTTTTGCCTGGCTTTTCTTTTTTTTTTTGGTTTACTAACATCCTATTTATTATTCTAGGTTGTCACAACACCCAATCAAGACCCACAACCCCGCTGAATGAAACCCGCGAGAAGGGAAACCCGCGAACCCCGTAAATGATGACCAGCCACTGTACTGAGTATGAACCACGCGACTGCAGTACAAAACAAGCAAACCCGCCAAATGAACAAATGCCCGCCCGACCAAAACCCAACATATGAATGCCCACCCAATGCCCACCCACCAAACGAGCACAGGCCAAATGGCCACCTGCCAAACAAAACCGCCCACACCACACCCGCCAAAGCGGGTGTGTGGTAATATATAAGGTAAGTAGTGTATGCAACCGCGCAAAAAGAGCAGCATTTGCTGCTCTTTTTGTGCTGGTTATAGATTTTCACTGACATCTTATCAATTTTTCTAGGACATCGCCTGAACCAGAAGCTGCTGGACAAACACACGCCAAACAAGCCCCCCTCCCAAACAACAATCTGCCGAATGAACCCCCGCCTGATGAAAACCCGCTGAATGAAGACACACCAACCACACACCCACTGCGGCAGGTGTGTGGTGATATATAAGGTAAATAGATCTAGTGTATGCAACAGCGCAAAAAGAGCAGCAATTGCTGCTCTTTTTGTGCTGGTTATAAATTTTAACTAACATTTTATCAATTTTTCTAGGACATCACCTGAACGAGCCCCCCCTCCCAAATGGCAATCCACCAAATGAACAACTGCCGAACGAAGACCTGCCCAATCAAAACCCGCTGAATGAAGGACCCACGTGAACCACACACCCACATGGCAGGTGTGTGGTCCTATATAAGGTAAGTCACCCACAGTAGATACAGCCACGCAAAAAGAGCAGCTTAAGCTGCTCTTTTTGCACTGGTTCAAATTTCTAACTTGTATCTTATTATTTTAGGCCACAATCTGATGAACCAACACCCGCACAAGCCCAGCCAAAACCCCCTACATGGAAACCTGCTGAATGAACACCTGTCTTACCAAAACCCGCAACTAAAGACCTGCCAAGCAAAGCCCTGAATGAAAATATGCGACTGAGGTGAGGCTGAGGGTAGATAGATGTGTATAATACTTGTATAATAATAATATGTATGAGAATCAACAATAATAAGTAAATAATCATAGTTGCCGATAAGCCTGTATGGCCTGTTGACCTGCTTGGGGGCAGCCTACTCCTGTCTAAGTCTTGATTCTTTAAGTCCCAATTTTGGTGAATTTTTCCAAGTTCAGAGCCAGGGGCCCCTGGGGCCCCTTGTCTGAGGGTCCGAAATCACCCCTGGAGGCCCAGGGGCCCCCGCCTAAAAACATCTAGTTAGACTATTTAAATGCAAGGCTCATTGTATCTAACTAGATGTACATTTGTGGCTGACCAGGTTGGATTCCCTTTGTTCGGAGGGAGAGGACGAAGAACCCATTGATAATGCTGAAGAACCTTCAACGGGCCAATGCAAATTGTGGCCCCTGTTGCTTCAGTGGCATCAGATCTTGAGGGATCCACATTTGCTGCCAATAGTGCCTTGGTAGGATTTCTATTCTCTCCTATCTGAATAGCACTGACTTCTGGTCAAGGGCCATCGTCGTCTTTGGACTCATACATATCCTGGCTTGCCTAGGATATGGGGTGTTTACTCCATTCCCAGGATCCAGGCAGTACAGGAACTTATGCCCCGACTACAAGAGGCTGCTGCAAGGGCTGATCTTGCTCATCCACCACTCATTGTCCAAGAGCTAGTGGTCCGGGGCTCTAGCATGGATGACATGGTGAATGTCCTGCTGGCCATAATTCATCGTTGTTTCCGCCATGGTGTGGTGGATGAATTGGTGACTGAAATTCAGCACTGGATCCTGTTTGTGCCCACTCACTTTTCATGGCATCTTGTCCAACTGATGGCTCTTGTTAAATAGAGAGCCACCAGGTCTTGCCGAAATGTCTTCTGGCTCAGGGGTCCAAAGGGAAACAGTACAGGCCCTTGTTTGGCGACTCATATTGGATCCCCAAACAGCACGAAATGTAGCCCCTAAATTTGGGGATAAATTGGTGTTTGTGCCATCAACAACCTCATCTGCTATCCCTTCCTCCACTGTGCAACTTCAGCATGCATTTGAAAAGGGTGTTGCTATTTCACTGTCTGTCCTTATATGTGGCCATTTCCCCCTGAATTACTCTCCCCTGCAATATTACCTGGCAGTCCATAATGGTGACATCAATGCACTCACACGGCAGGTTCTCCAAATGCTGGCCCCAGACCTTCTACGGGTTCTCCGTGAATTCAGGGCCATTGGATTTCAAGGTGACTTGCGGCCACTTTCTGCACATCTGATGAGTCATGTGGATATCAATGTAATGGCTGCTCACATCTCTTATATTGCCATGTTGCTAAAAATTTTTTGCTAGCCTGCTGATATTGAACACCGGACAGAGGAGGCCCATGACCGACTAGAAGAACTCATCCTACTTCGATCCCTATTTGGGAATACTGATTTACATCATCCCGAGATGCTTGCCTTTGCTCAGGGCCTGAAGATGGAGATGGCCAATGGCACAAATCTCTTTCAGGTACATATTTTTTTCATCTTTCATGTGGTGACCTGGATTAATGCCTTTGATCTAGCTCATTGAGCAAAAATTTCTGGGCAGAACAATTGGTTTCCTGGAAAAGATAGAGTCTGGCTGAATCACTGATCCATCCCAGGTCATTGATATCATGGTCATCAAAGATGAGGGCCCTGCACTTCGTAATGCTCTGCATGCCATAGGAGATGAGTTCAGAGGTTCCTCCTTCGGAATGCTATTCAAAGACTTCCTCTTGGGCATTGGATTGCCCAACCCTGCTCTTGGCCAATCAATGCACCAAAATGGCTTGATATCCTATGATGATGATGATCTTGAGAAACCAGCATTCCGTGCACAGTCATTTTACCAGGCAGCCACAGGCTCTGATGCTGTTCATTCAGCATCCCATATTACGGTATTTGGTATCCTTATTTGTCAGTGAAAACTCCACTTCTAAAGCATTGATTAGGTGATTTTCATTGATGCCACTCGAGATGCCACCACCAGTGTCCTCTCAACTGAGGAGCATCATACAATAATTCAACATGGGCAGCCTTCATGGAGAACTTGTTTTGGGTCAGTTGTCTTCCCAGGACCCACCATTATCCAGCTACTTTCAGGCCAATACCCTCAAGAGGAACATGCCACAGCTGTGGAGGCACTTCACCACTATTTTCTTGCATCAATTTTAGCTTCTCTCCAGGTTGGAATTGGAGGTATCAACTAGAGAACTATCTCTGGACTAGTACACTAATTCATCTTGATACCCACCCATATTTATGCCCCTTTTTCCAGTTGAACAACCTAATTTGGTGCAGCAGGATTTGCTCAAGGCAATTTGCTGTTTCCATATTTGATTGGTCTTAAGGACCTGCACCTGCACATGTGAACCACCCTATTTTAATAATTGATGGACCCTTTCATACCATATGATAGCCCTCCTTATAGTCTTGTACATACCATTTTTGTTTCACTTGTTTATAATTGACTATATTTAAAATGTAGTAACCTGAAAGTGCAAGGCCCTGTTCAAATGCAAGAATCTGGATTCTAGGCCAGATTCTTGGCCAGATTCTTGTAGATTCTTTGTGCTCTTGGAAAGAATCTGTAGTGCCCAGGGAACTCCATAGATTCCTGTCTTGTAGTTCTGCCTTCTCCATATCTATGCTTATTTCCAGATGTGAGGATGAAATTTCAAATCAGTGGGCTCTTCAACAGCAAGGGCTTATAGCAACATTCTACATGGGGGCTGTGGTATCTGTGGCCTTCATATATGGAAAGATGTATTTTTCCAAAGAGCCATATAATATGTCATCTCTGTTGGGGGAGCTGTGGGTCCAGGAACTTCTACATGGTCACCCTGAGCAATTTCAGACCCAGTTTGTGCAACAAAGTGCCTCCTTCAGGAAGGGACAAGGCTATAGTGAGAGGCCAGGTCATGGCAGGGGCCACAGGACAGATGCAGCTTCCAGCCCAGGCTATAGGGTGGGCAGGACTGCAGGGGAAGGTTGACCCACAATGCAAGGCCATGAAGCAAGGCCAGGATGCCATAGGGGCTGGACTACATAAGGAGAATTAAGCTGTAGTCCATAGTCTGGGGGCTGGCTGTGGCAGCAAGAAGCTGGCTTGCACTAAGGCCACTGTGCCTGACATAATAATGGGCTGCAAGAGCCACAGTGATACAGAGGCAGCAGCCACAGGTGGGGTGGGAATCTGGGAGGGGCTAGTGCTGTGACCACAAGAGAGGCCCCTGGGGAGGCCAAGGCCACATGTCCTGAAGAGGCCAATGCCTGGGAGATAGCTTCCTTCCTAGGGAGTTTCCCTATTGCAGGATATCCCCTCTGGCCTAAGTCAGCTAGAGGTCCATAGTCATATTCCCATCCTAGAGGTCTATAGGCCAATTCATTTCTTTCACTCAGTCCCTCACACTAGTAGGTACCCCCCCACTGATTTTCCACACCAAAAGAAATCTTTCTGAGGTAAATATCCATAGAGCTGGGATAAGGGCTGGTGGATGAGCAGGTTGGGGAAATATGATTGGAGGGGGCTTCATGGGGAGAGGGGATTTTGAGGCATCACATAGGGCCATTTGAGAATGATTTGGAATAGGGGTGGGTAGACACAGGAGAAGAGGTCTAGGGGAGGGGTTTTGAAATTCATGGACCCAAGCACTGGCTTGATAGTCCAAGAATTGGGGACAACAAATGGTGGGATAAAAATGAGGAAGTGGAAGACTATCTTTTGCTTCTGGAATGAGAGAAGTCCATTACATCTTGGTAGGGATAGAAGGGGAATAGTATTTGAGGCAAAGGAAGGAGGGGTTGTGGAAAGAACATTTAATATTTTCCAACAGCTGCTCCAAAGCTTTCACTTATCAGGATATGTGAAGGAATGAAGCACATGTCCCTATTAAAATTTAAATTGTGTAAATAGGACCAGAATTGAAGGAGATATGAACAAATTGGTGGGGGACCTCATTGAAGGTAGGGTGGAGGAAGAGCACCACACTTCTCTTTAATGACTATGCAAAAAAACTCACCAAGTCAGGGATTAAACAACAGGGAGTTTATGAGTCCATTAAAATTTAGATAATGTATATTGGACTTGAATTGACAGAGATATGGTGAAATTGGTAAGGGGGGTCAAAAGAAGGGTGAGGTAAACAAGATCACCCCGAAACTTTATAACAGCAGCACAAGGTTCTGACATGAGGATGAATTACTAAATATTTCAATCCAATGTAGCCATGAAAATTGAAATCATTGAAATCCATAAAGAATTGAGGGAGATGGGGCCAAATTGACATCAGGAGGAAGCCATCTGGAGGTATGGCCACTGGGCCTGCAATAGGGGGTTTCACAATAGAAAAAGATGGGTCAAAAGATTGAAAAGACTTGGAAAAAGATAGTCAAAAGATAGATCTTGAGGAGCATCTTTTGCCTGCAGAAATGAACCCCCCAAAATATTTCAAGAGGACTTTGAATTCTCAGAAGTTATCTTGCATTCATTTTGAGATCTTTTACAGTCATTCATAGGTCAAATGCACAAAATTGGGAATCTGCTTTGTATATCCATGAGAGGATCCCAGCACACTTTTAACTCCATAATTAATGTAGATAGATATCTTTTCAAGATATATGTCAGCTTTCAAGTGATTTGAGCACAATTTTCAAAATATACACATGAGAGTATGAAAGGGTGCAATTTGGGGCATAATCAGTCACATGCACAGTTCCTTGGCTAGCTCCAGTGTTGGAGGGAAAAATCCCTGCCACATAGAGTCCCTGTTTGATGTCAAATTTTCCAATGAATGAATTAAAAATGTAACAATGTGTTGTCTGAATAACAATTCTTTCATCTGTTCAAGAATGAGCATGAATTCCATATGCTTGAAACCATGTAAATGGAATGCTCTTTCCCCCTGTACATGAGTCAATCTTGCAAGGTCTTCAACAGGCCACAGGGACTGTATTTGTCTATGCCCTACCATAAGCCATAATATGGAGGACCAGGCAATTCAACTTGCCCTTCTGTATATCATCTTGAATTCCCCTTCAATCCCCTCAAATGAATCTTGCTGCCTTAAGGGTGACCATAATGAATTGGGATTATGTAATATGATGGATTACACACCTGGGCCTTTATTCCTACTTGCAGATGCATTATACAATCAAATAGGGCAAATGCGGCACTCTTAAGGAGTATTTGTTGAATTTCTCCATCAGTTTTGATTGGATCAACTAGAAAAGGTAGCACCCAGAATGATATAATCTACACTTATCCAAGGATACCAAGTACAAGTCAATCTGATTAAAACTGCATGTTATAGAATGATTTTACTATGTAATCCATGCTCTTAAGGAGTATTGTTTGCTTTTTGAAGTCAATTTGTATCTGATCAACTTGAAAATATAGCGCCCTAAAAGCTGTAATAAATACCTATCGAATGACACCAATTATGTGTTTATCAGATCAAAACTGAAGCTTCTGGAACAATTCCACCTGCTCATTCACAATCAGAAGATGTATTTTCAAATTTCTCCATCAGTTTTGATCAGATTCACATGAAAGGACCACACCTAGAAAGGTATTTAACATTCATATCCAATGGTATGAAGGGCATTGCAAAAAAAAAGAACTTAGTGTTCTACATATGAATTTCCCCCATGTCTCAGGGGAACATCATTCCCCCTTCCAATTTCCAAATATTGAATATTGTCTGGTAGCCTCATATCTGAAGGATAGGATGTCCAGGATGACTTATTCCACCATTCCTCAAGGGAATATGTCCACAAGGGAAGGAGAAATAGTCATTTTATGCTTTATTCTATCCCCTGCCTTGTAAATTGAATATCTCTGTCAGTTTTGAAGCTTTTGACTTCATTCCTTTTTCTACATATTTCCCCTATTCCCTTGCTTCCATTGGATATTTTATCTCATAGCTGGGTTGTATATTAAGTGAACTGTGTTGAAAATTCCATTGTCTTCCCCCTCCCCAGTCTGAAGCACTGAAGTATTGCTGCTGGATTTCTGGGTCAATTCCACCTGAGGACACTTTTCCTACTGCACTTTATCTAAGGCCACAAGACTAGGACCTTAGAGTGTGGTATTTGTGGCACATTTTCCCCTTTATTCATCTGCTTGGGCAACTACTGCTTACAGCAGATTATCTTCTATCCCAAAGACCTTCCTACACCTGGATCTGAATATTCAAATTATTTTGGTGGCCCCATTCTTTGTTCTTGATTCCATATCATGGACTGTAGCAGAGATCCCCCCTTTTTCTCTTGCTTACACTGGTCTCCCTCATCACTTGATGACTCTTCATCACTAAGTCCTATATTGATGTTCTCCCCTTCACCTTCATCCCATTTGACCTCTGGAGGTCCTAGTTCAGCTATGACAGCAGCCTTAAGGAACATTTTTGGCTTGATTGGGCCCTTTTTCCCCTTGCTTTTGCTTTTACCTTAGCATCATTCCATTCTAGGATTGCCTTCACATGGAGTTCCTTTGCCCTTTTCCATTCCCTCTCCTCTGCTTCCTTTTGAGCTGTCTTTGTCTTGTGAATCTGAGCCCTGCCCTCATTTTCTGCAAGTGCTGCTGCCTGATTGGCCTGATTCTTGGCAACAAGGTCACAAAATGCAGAATTGGTGAGAATATGGGGCAGACCATCTCCCATGAGGTGGTGGTTATTCTGTTTTTTCTTCTTCTCCTTGTTGGCAGGCTGTTGCTGAGTCTGATTCACATATTGTGAGCCAATAGTGAGTTGCACATTTGCAATGGTGATGATATCCTCCAGTGCCTTGGTGTGTGCTCAAGCCTGGCAAAGCAATTCCCAAAGCTGATGATTCTCTTCTTTGAGGTCATTGCAACAAGCTGAGGCATGTGGGGTAGAAGTGCTGTACTCCAGTCCAGAGTGGAGAGTGACTGCAAAGTGTGATAGACAATAGGTGGGGGTGTGTTGGTTGAGCACTGTAAGCTGGTTGATTGTGAACCAATCCAACTACAGTCCATGATGTTGAGCCAGGGACAAAGGAGGGAATCACAGAATTAATCTGGATGTTCAGGTCTGGTTGAGGGAAGGTCTTTTGAACAAGGGGGAATTGCAGTGAGCCAACAATGCCCAAGCAATCAAGTGAGAATATGTGTCTCTGTCAAATTACCACACCCTAAGAATCTCTTCTTGAGACCTTAGTAAAAGTGTAGTTAGAATTTGCTTTTGAAGTGAGAAATCACCCAGGGACCAGCAGCTGTTCAAGGAGCTTCAAACTGGAGGGAGGGGGAGAACTACTGAATTTGTGTGCTAGCTGCACCTAATATACAATCCAGACTTCAACTCAATAGAAAGTGAAAAAGTAGGACTTAAGGGTTATATAGAGAAAAAGAAATGATGTTAAAATATTCAAAACTGATGGAGATATTCCAATCTCAAGAAAAAAGGGGAGATTGACACATTACATGGTATTCCTCCTTCAATTCTGGACAAGTTCCCTTAAGTAAAAGTGGAATAGGTCTCCCTGAGGGCCTTCTCCATCAGACATAAGAGGGCTGGAAGTAATTCACTATTTTGGATGGTGGAGCAAAGGGGGAGTCATGGGGAGGGAGTTGTCTTGTGAAAAATGGAGTTCACATCCACTAGTTTTTCCCTTGGTACCGTTTGATGCGCATTTTTAACAGCTTTCAGGGTGTGGTACTCGCGAACAAATCAGATAAGAATTGGCTTTGAAAATTGAGAAATACTCCTTCAGAGTATGAATCTTGGAAAGATAATGGTACAGGGACTGCATTTTAGATCCATTCATTGTGTGTTTGGTACCATTTGATAGGTACAATTCGTATCTTTCTGGGCTGGGCACTGTCATTTCAAGTTGATCCAATCAAAACTGATGGAGAAGTTTGAAAAATACTCCTTTAGAGTAGTGTAGCCCCTTTCTGGATCATGTGACAGATCCACAAGTCCAGAATGAGAATGGCCCAGTCCATGTAATTACATAATCACAATCTGTTGCCCTTAAGGCAGTAGGATGACTTGCCTTTGTTGCCTGACCTTATCCAAGGACACACAACCCCTCTGACTGTGGAGGATGATGATCAAAGTGATGATGATGAGGAAGATGAACTGGATGAGCTCTTCCAGGACATCTCTTCAAATTCCAAGGCAGGATCTGAAGTTAGTGACTGGTTGAGTCTTCAGGATGGAATTGATAAAATTCTTGACAAACAGAAGAATAAATGCACCCTCCCCCTTTGCCAAGTGCACTATTCTTTGGAACACCTGTATTTCCATATACTAACAGTTTCTATCAGATTAATCAGTATCAATTTCTCCAGCAGTTCACAACCCTTTGCATCAAGGGGATGAAACGAATCTCTGCCAGCATCCACATTGCCAAATGGCATAATGATGGGGATGGTGTTTATTTTGCATCACATATTCAAACTCTTGCCCAACACTACCAGAAATTTGAACAGCTCCCAATTGAACAGTGTTGGAGGGATAAAACCCTACTACATATATTCTGCTTCAGGACCCAACTACCTCCTCAAATGAATCCAATTAATTCAATTCCAATCCTTCAAATACCTATCATTCCTTTGATTTCCATATGACATGGATTTCAATTTTCCAAGACCTGTTTTATCTCTCTTTCCTCCACCTTGTACACAAGACATTTATTTGTCCATCTCTGAGTCTTCAACAGACTACCTCAAATTGTAGTTACTTCAAGTCCAGCCAACTGTGGCTCAGGCAATTCAACTTGCCCTGTTTGTTTGGTACTCAATCCATTATGCACTGCTCATTGCCTTGGCAGTGATATATGAGTCTGGATTATGTAAACAAGATCACCTAAGCCATTGCATCCAACTTGTGGACTGGTCACATGTTAAATAGGGGCTATTACAACACTATCAAGGAGTAAAAGTGGAATATCTCACTCAGTTTTTATTGGATCAACTTGGGAAAATAGCTCCCAGAACGCCACGATTCAGCTCTTTCGAACGATACTAAATTCATGTCTATCGAACACAAACTGCATTCTCCAAGTCAATTTTACTACAAGTTTCATATTTCCCTTCAGTGTTTCATGAATTTCTCTGTCAGTTTTGATCCGATTCATTAGCGACGACCACCCCTGGAAAGACGCTGAAAATCTGCATCGAATGTACCAAGGGAAAAACGAGCGGATTAGAACTAGGTCTTCTGTGATTTAGTCTCCCCATGTCTCACTTCATTTTTATCTCCGCTTTTCTGATTACTAAGGACATTTATTATTCCGGAATTCTATTTCAGATGGAGGGTATGTCTAGGACAACCAGTATCACCATTCCCCACAGGATTCTGTTCAGTAGGAGAGGAGGAATAGCTTGGTTAAGCCATATTCCCTAATTCTGACTTAATTCTTGAATATCTCTTTCAGTTTTGAAGCTTTTGACTTGATTTCTTTTTCATCATTTTCGCCTTAACCCCACCTTTCTTCCAGCTACCATAGTATTATTCCAGGATGTATATTAAGTGCAGGGGATGCGAATTTTGATTGATTTCCCCTCCCCCTCAGTCTCTGAAGTCTTGAAGGACAGCTGTTGGCAACAGAGTGACTTCCAGAATACACCTAGTATTGTTCATGCTTTGGATAGGCCCTCAAGAGGAGAGCCATCAGTGTGATTTCTGAATTAAATCCTCCATTCATTCATTGTTAGAGCAAGCCCACCCTAGCAAGACAATTCCTCAACCTCAAGACCTTTCATTCAATCGGACCTTACCTATGGATTGACTCCATGGCCCTCTCCTTTTGTCCTCAATTCAATATCTTGGACTGTGGCATAGTCTCTTTGGAGATTCCTGCTTACAACAGTGAGGTGGTCTGCACAAGGGCTCTTTGTTACGAGTCGTACTTGCAACCTCTTACATAACCCCATCACAGTGACCTCATCCCCCTCACCTTATTGTATTTCCTCCCTTGTTGTCCTTGATCTCTATATAAGTAGCTATCTCCAGTACTCTAGCTCCTTAGAAAGATCAAGAATATATGTCTGTACCTGACTCTCTCTTCATCCATTCTCTCTTGTCTCAAGCCTCTTGGGAATTCAGTTCTTTTGCTCTGCTCTCAGTGTTCTTGTCTTCCATGACATTATGTAATCATTTGCTTCATGAATCCACTTGTCAGATATATTAAGGGCCTCCTGTTCCTACTCAGCTTGATTACATAAACATTCCCCCATACTAGGAATGACTCTTAACACTCTTCCTATCTAGACAACAAGGACATGCAAAGGGTGGCACTCACCTGGGTTCAATCACAGAAGGCTGGGTTGGTGACTTCAGCTCACTTCTGCAGAGTGCTTAATAGCACAATCCTTCCTGACCTTGGGATTGCTTTAAGGAATCCCCTCAGCAATCATACTGCCTGATGGTGGATGTACAAGCTTGGTTTCCAACTCACAAGACTTTGCAAGGGTGTGTACATGGATGGTCATGAGCACCCAGATGTTGTTGAGTACTGTGACAAGATCTTCCTTCCTGCAATGGAAAATTATGAATGGCATATGGCTCAATACAATGGGGAGAACCTTGATTGAAAGGAACCAAATCTCCAGCCAGGTGAAAAGTGCATAATCCCCCAATTTCATGATGAAAGTTGTTTTCATGCAAATGAGTTTAAGAAGTCAGCATGGTCTGTCCAATTTATTCTTGGTGCTCTCCTGTGTATTAGGTACTTAATGGCTATGGCTAGGCTTGAAACTGGAACCACCATGCTACAGAACAAGAGTAGAGGATGGCTCATTCATGTGTCAGATTTTATTAATGAAGAAGATGGCCAACTCATTCATTGGAATATCCAAGGTGATGTTATTAGTGATGCACAAGTCATTATCTACCCTGGTGCTGCTGGTGATCCCTGGTGGGATACAAAGCAGCTCCCTGGCCAGATTGAGCAGGCAATACCCATCTTTGAAGCAGTGCATCCTGACTGCAAGGCTTTATTTATTTTCAACCAATCCTCTGCACACACATCCCTCAGGCCTGATGCTCTTCATGCCTTTGATATGAACAAAGCCAATGGTGGCCAGCAAAGAAAACAGAAGGACATGATTATCCCCAGTGATGTGCCTAATGTTTCCATGTGAGGCAAGGCCCAGAAAATGACAACTGAGAGTGGAGATGCAAAGGGTCTGGATCAAGTATTGTGAGAGCATGGCTTCAATACACATGGTATCCATGCCAAATGTGCCCCTATTTGTCCATTCAAGAATGAGACTTGCTGCCTTGCTTGCATTCTCAGTAAACAGAAGGACTTTGGTAATTAGGTCTCAATGGTGGAGGAGCTTATCTCTGTCAGGGCAACACTGCCATTGAAGCCACAAACAGAAAGAGGAAAGAGATTAATTAACCACACACTATCGCAGTGGAAATCCTGAGTATACACCACACAACAAGGGACACACAAGTCTTGCACCTATCACAGTGGGAATCCTGAGAGATTGAAACTGGTGATCCCCCAACTGTGAAGGGCTATAAATACTATTTCTGCACACAGCCACCAGCCTTCCAGAGTCTTCCACCAACTTCCGTAACCTTCCAGATTCTCCTAGAGTGCAGCCTCCACAGCCACCATCACTAAGCTCACTAAGCTGATGCAGCTGTGTTACAAATCCTGTGCGCACCTCCACATGGCTATGCCCCAACTTCCATATGTATCCCCCTTAGCATATATCCTTCCAAGGCAGTGTACACCTGGGTACTCCAAAGGTGTCCAAGGTGTCAAAGGATCGTAATGATGCTGATGGAGTAGGGATTGGGACAGGTGGGGTCAATTCAGGGACTGGGGGTGGAGGAGGAGGGGGAGTCTGGATTGGCAACTCCATGGACTCATGCAAGGAGCAAGGGAACAACAGGTACTGACAAAGGGCGCCATTGCTGTCACTGGTTGACTACCCAGCCCATAGCCCGCTGGCTGAGGCCCAAAAGAATGAGGGCAATAATAATAAGAGAAATGCCAGTAATGGCAAGGATGACAATAACCCCCTTAGTGAATGGAGGGAGAGAGGAGATGAGAGCATTTGAAGAAGTAGGCGCCATATGATAGAGTTGATGAAGAATGATACTCTGATGGTAAGTCCTTAAGCAGAAGCAAATGTCAATTTGATCCTGACAATCTCTAGGGCTGGACACCACTGCCTCTTCCTACCCAAGTTCCACTGTGAGCTCAATCCAATTGAAATGGTAAATCTGGTATTCTCACTGGTGACAGTGTTGGAGGGATAAAACCCTACCACATAGATTCCACTTCAGGACCCAACTACCTCCTCAAATGAATCCAATTTACTCAATTCCAATCCTTCAATTACCTATCATTCCTTTGATTGCCATATGATGTGGATTTCAATTTTCCAAGACACATTTTATATCTCTTTCCATGAGACATTTATTGTCCATCTCCAAGTCTTCAACAGACTACCTCAAATTGTAGTTACTTCAAGCCCAGCCATCTGTGGCTCAGGCAATTCAACTTGCCTTGTTTGTTTGCACTCAATCCATTATGCATTGCTCATTGCCTCGGCAGCAATATATGAGTCTGTATTATCTAAACAAGATCACCTAAGCCATTGCATCCAACTCGTGGACTGGTCACATGTTAAATAGGGCTATTACAACACTCTCAAGGAGTAAAAGTGAAATATCTTGCTCATTGTCCATCAGATTGACTCAGAAAAATAGTGCCCAGAAAGCCACGATTCAGCTCTTTCTAACGATACCAAATTCATGTCTATTGGACATGAACTGCATCCTTCAAGTCAATTTTATTACAAGTTTTATATTGCCCTTCAGTATTTCATAAATTCTCCATCAGTTTTGATCTGATTTGTTAGCAACGACCACCCCTGGAAACATGCTAAAAATCTGCATCAAATGGTACTAAGGGCAAAACAAGCAGATTAGAATTAGGTCCTCTATGATTTAGTCTCCCCATGTCTCACTTCATCTTTATCTCCACTTTTCTGATTACTAAGGACATTTATTATTCCGGAACTCTATTTCCGATGGAGGGTATGTCTAGGACGACCAGTATCACCATTCCCCAAGGGATTCTGTTCAGTAGGACAGGAGGAATAACTTGGTTAAGCCATATTCCCTAATTCTGACTTAATTCTTGAATATCTCTTTCAGTTTTGAAGCTTTGACTTGATCTCTTTTTCATCATTTTTGCCTTAACCCCACCTTTATTCATTGTTACAACTTGCGTTGACTTACAGGATGTACATTAAGTTCAGGGGATGCGAATTTTTATTGATTTCCCCCTCCTCCTTCAGTCTGCGAAGTCTTGAAGACAGTGTTCGGTATCAGGTGATTCAGATATACCACCTTAGTATTGTTCACATTAGGATTTAGGCTCTCAAGTTGGGAGCCATCAGTGTTGGATTCTGAATTTGTTAAATCCATTCAATTCTTGTTAGAGCAAGCCGGCGCCGTAGCCAGAACGAGTTTGTTCTAGACCTCAAGGCGCTTTCATCAATCCGGACCTACCTTGAGATGTGACGTCAGGCCCTCTCCTGTGGTCCGTTGGTCAATGAGTCTGTGGACTCGCATAGTTTGTTAGTGATTCCTGCTGTACGAAGCAGCTTAGAAACCTTGAGCTACGTGAGCGTATTGGTTGCTTGAAGTAGGTTGTGGAGCGTGGGTGTATGGATGGAGATAGTCGAGAGTAGCATGAGAGTGTTCAAGTGGTCCTTGCAACAGAGGCAGAAGGAGCCAGGCCCTTTACAACTCTCAACTCATGTCCACTTGATGACATCCACTGTGTTTGTAGTAAGAGGCCGAGGGGTCGGAGTGGGGTGGTCATGTCGCAGGTATCGCATAGGTGGAACTGAAGCAGCTGAGGGATGGGGCAGTTAAAAAGAGCAGAAAGGACATCATGCGGTGCCAGGCGAAGCTATGCGTTGGCTAGTGAAATCTATTGTGAATTATACTAGTTACATCTTTTCAACTGTTATGTGTATATCATGCATTAGCACACATGGCTAGACTGTATGCATTACAACCACATAAGAGCGCCTCCCAAGTCCTCGTGGCCGCGAGCCAGAAGGGAGAGTGAAAGTTCGGCGGGGTGAAGAGGTGTGCGCTCAAAAGGCGCAGAGTCAAAAATGGGTCACATGAGCCTGACTTGACATGTGAGGATGTGCGCTGGAGGGTGGGGGGTTGCTGAATTTTCGATATTGCGAATGGCCTAGAGGAGGTAATGTGGATTCAGGCTTGCAGGACAAGGTGATTCAGAGGCATTGCGTTGCCAGATTGTACGGCTGTGTGAGGAGAGAAATCGGCCGTTGCCACCATAGGAGTCCCGTTCAAAGGTGAGGAAGGTGGGTGGCGAGGAGAGTGGAGTGTAGGCAATGAGTTGGTTGGCCAAGAATTGAGTATGATGGTGGACAGTTCTTCAGGGATAGTGTGGATGGGGAGAGAGTATGAGTGAATGTTTCAGGGCCACGCGCGAGCAGAGCACCAAACAATATGAACAGCAGATAACTCCAATCTAGTCGGGTGTAGAGTCTGGCTGAAGTCCGGGAGAATCGGGCAAGAATGTGTATTATACGATATGAGTGGTGTGAGCATTCCGGGCAGCCCGGGAATCGGAGCTATGCTAGATATTACGTAAGTACATGGTGGGTGTCTTAACTTCATGGATGTTCGAGTGGAGTGGGTACGTGGATCTGGTATGTCTTGATGTATAAGCGGAAATTTCCTGATGTTATGTAACATTAAGGGATAGTATGGTACATTTGAGGGCTGTATAGGCTGTGAGTTCTTGGTTAGTATGAGGGGAGTTAATCGTTTATTGATACCATTAATGCTGTATGTTCTGGATTTCACCCGCGGATCTTACTTTAGGATATAGGGTCCTGGTATTATCTTATTGGGGACTGATTCGCTTAATGATGAGGTGGTACATGGGGGCAGGCACAAGAGGGGAGTGGGCAGGGTATGGGAAAGTGGAGGGTGATCAGGGAACAAGGCTCAGAGGGGGTTAAGTGTGTGGATATGACTGGAAGTAAAGAAATGTGAAATGAAGGGGAAATGAAACGGATGATGGGGTACAAATCGGAGAACGGTTGGATACCTAATAATCTGGAACAAACCGTGAAGCAAATTCCGGAATGTACCAGGTAAATGGAAATGAACTCTGATCGGATGAAGGCTCTATATTATTGCACATTAATTAATCAAGTGTATATCGATGTGCTCAACGCAAGATAATCAAGTGTCCTGTTGTCCTCCATAATTATTTGTTACTATTATGTTCTTTCTGATCATTGTTTGTTCTATTTATTTTCCAGAATTATATGTGGTTTCTCTGTATATATTTTATGTCCTATTATTGTATATATGTTGTGTATGTTCTACCCTCTTATTATTCTATTCTTGATTATTCTTCTTGTATTGTGTTGTCTCTGGCTTTTTATCTGTTTGATATGGGCTATGTATATGTGTTGTGTTTTTTATTATTGTCTATATGTAACCGGTTGGGCAATGTGGTCTGGGTGTACAATAATTCAATCGGGCACCAATGACGGCACGTCCTCACTATGTGTATTGAGATTATTGTCAATCAATAAATTGTATCCTAGTACTAAGGTTTTGGATCAAATCACTGGGGCATGGAAAAAGAAGTAGTCCATATTTCCTATTGGTTGCTCTCAGATAATAGGTACAATTAATCCTATCTAACAATATAAAGTACAAGGCGATCTAATTAAAACTGCACTCTCTGGAATGACCTTACTATGAAACTCTATATCTCAAGGAGTTATGTTCACTAGTTTTTAATCACCTCGGTAATTTTCTATATCTAGGTGTCCTCTGCCTCAGCAGGAATATTAGCAACGTGCGGATAAACGGGTGATACTATATTCACCGCATCATTGGGCGCCGATCACCGGATAAGCTCCTGCATTCTCGATCGGTGATGTGATCTTGTATCAGAGTCTATTTCGAAAATATACTCTTTACTTCTCTGGACAGCATTTATTTGGGTATTCTGCTGGTTCACAAGATCAAGGATGCTGTATTTTTTTGAATTTTCATCAGTTTTGATTGGATCAATCACACATGCGACCTGAATTCTCCTGGAGACGATATTCTAAATTTAATCATATCGCCAGCAAGATATCACACCCTAATGGCAGGAATGTCACAACTCTAAGGATACGATACCGGTAGGGCATTGTACACGAGAACTTCTCGCCACTGATTCCTCTCAGTTTGATGAATCGATTCAGTCACATCCCCCCCCTTTGCCCAATTGTTTCATACACTTACCGTCACAACCTATCATCCAGCAGTACCTATCTATTAATCAAAGGACGGGGGATGACAGTCCGCAGTGGCAACTTATTCCCAGCACTTCCTCAGGGGAATGCTGTCCATAAGGGTAGAGAAATAGTTATCAATTTGATTATGTTGGGTGATTCTTCCTCTAGATGGTAAAATGTTAATATCTCTTCAGTGTTGTGCAAAGATTGTTGGAGGCTTCACGTCTACTTGGCCCCTCACCCAATCATACTTACCCTTTATCCCCCTGCTTTGGGTGGTTATTTCTATTCTCCTATATGGCCTAGATATGACTTCCTAATTATAGTGGCGGGATAGTCTGTTGACCCTGTCCATTGTCCTTCCCCCTCCACCCTCCCCCATTTAAGTACTTAGAGTCATGCTCGCTCTGACTTCTTCGCCGCATGTGAATTCCCCTTCCTTGAGATTCTGTCTACAGCACGTTGGTCTAAAGACCTAAAAAGACCTTCAGCGGGTTGGGGAGTGGTTGTATTGGTGCATCAGACGTGTCCCTTTTATTCATATTCTTCCCGCCCTAGCTCTATGTAATTGCTATGCTACCGGGCGATTATCTGTCAATCTTCGTCGCCACTACTTGTCTGCATACACTTTTGACCTATTAATTTTTGATTCTCTCAAGGTTTTGTATTTTTCCTAAATTCTCATATCTTGGTCTTGTTAGCAGACATTTTTTCAGTCTCTCCCTTCCTCCCCTGATTGTTTATTACCTCGCTTCTAACCCCGCTGTGCGCCGTACTAAGAGGTTCTTCATTTTTTCCTACATCCTTTTTTCGAGTACATAGTTACAGTCTAACGGCGTTCTCTTTCCCTTGTTAACCACCTCCAGTATTGTAAGGACACAGATCGATCCAGAACTCAACGCCACAGCTCTGAACTTAAGGTGTTCATTGGTTCAAGGTGTTCCGTTTACAGTAACTATAGTGGGTGGTCAGAGATATGAATTGTAAAGTGCAGATAGCGTAATATGCCATGGTTTTAGAGTGCCAGAG
>MU129032.1:36283-85914 GCA_014904985.1 Hydnum rufescens UP504 | reverse complement strand
CATGGGATGGTCATGAGCACCCAGATGTTGTTGAGTACTGTGACAAGATCTTCCTTCCTGCAATGGAAAATTATGAATGGCATATGGCTCAATACAATGGGGAGAACCTTGATTGAAAGGAACCAAATCTCCAGCCAGGTGAAAAGTGCATAATCCCCCAATTTCATGATGAAAGTTGTTTTCATTGCAATGAGTTTAAGAAGTCAGCATGGTCTGTCCAATTTATTCTTGGTGCTCTCCTGTGTATTAGGTACTTAATGGCTATGGCTAGGCTTGAAACTGGAACCACCATGCTACAGAAACAAGAGTAGAGGATGGCTCATTCATGTGTCAGATTTTATTAATGAAGAAGATGGCCAACTCATTCATCAGAATATCCAAGGTGATGTTATTAGTGATGCACAAGTCATTATCTACCCTGGTGCTGCTGGTGATCCCTGGTGGGATACAAAGCAGCTCCTTGGCCAGATTGAGCAGGCAATACCCATCTTTGAAGCAGTGCATCCTGACTGCAAGGCTTTATTTATTTTCAACCAATCCTCTGCACACACATCCCTCGGGCCTGATGCTCTTCATGCCTTTGATATGAACAAAGCCAATGGTGGCCAGCAAAGAAAACAGAAGGACATGATTATCCCCAGTGATGTGCGTAATGTTTCCATGTGAGGCAAGGCCCAGAAAATGACAACTGAGAGTGGAGATGCAAAGGGTCTGGATCAAGTATTGTGAGAGCATGGCTTCAATACACATGGTATCCATGCCAAATGTGCCCCTATTTGTCCATTGAGAATGAGACTTGCTGCATTGCTTGCATTCTCAGTAAACAGAAGGACTTTGGTAATCAGGTCTCAATGGTGGAGGAGCTTATCTCTGTCAGGGTGACACTGCCATTGAAGCCACAAACAGAAAGAGGAAAGAGATTAATTAACCACACACTATTGCAGTGGGAATCCTGAGTATATGCCGCACAACAAGGGACACACAAGTCTTGCACCTATCGCAGTGGGAATCCTGAGAGATTGAAACTGGTGATCCCCCAACTGTGAAGGGCTATAAATACTATTTCCTGCACACAGCCACCAGCCTTCCAGAGTCTTCCACCAACTTCCATAACCTTCCAGATTCTCCTAGAGTGCAGCCTCCACAGCCACCATCACTAAGCCTCACTAAGCTGATGCAGCTGTGTTACAAATCCTGTGCGCACCTCCACATGGCCATGCCCCAACTTCCATATGTATCCCCCTTAGCATATATCCTTCCAAGGCAGTGTACACCTGGGTACTCCAAAGGTGTCCAAGGTGTCAAAGGATCATAATGATGCTGATGGAGTAGGGATTGGGACAGGTGGGGTCGATTCAGGGACTGGGGGTGGAGGAGGAGGAGGGGGAGTCTGGATTGGCAACTCCATGGACTCATGCGGTGTTGGAGGGACAAATCCCTACTACGTACAAACCCTACCCAAGGATGATCTTTCAAACAAATGAACCATTTCTCATGTCAATCCGGATGTCAATTCCCATGCCATCATTCATTTGAGAACAAGCCTGAATCCCATATGTCTAGAATCCACGAATCTGCATCATTCCTTTACCTATCCACAAGCCAATTTATTGTTCATCTGCAGCACTTCAACAGGCCATCCTAAATTCCACCTTTTTATGCCATGTCTCAATGTGGCAATAGCAATTCAACTTGCTTGCTTTGTCTGATCTTCAATCAGCCTCCACTTCTGATACATGCTTCCTGTTGCCTCAAGGGTGACTCTAATGAATTGTGATTATGTAACGCGACGGATTACACACCTGGGCCTTGATTCCGACTCGCAGACCTGTCACATGTTAAATAGGGGCTATTCCAATACTCTCAAGGAGTATTTCGCGAATATCTCCACCAATTTTGATCGGATCGACTCGGAAAAACAGCGCCCAGAAAGCTACGGTCAATACCTATCTAACGATACCACACACGCGTTTATTGGATGCGAACTGCATCCTCCAGATCGATTTTACCTCATGCTCCACATTATTCTTCAGTATTTTGTGAATATCTCCATCAGTTTTGATCCAATTCGTTAGAAACGACCACCCCTGGAAAGAAGCTGAAAATCCGCATCGAATGGTACCAAGGGAAAAACAAGTGGATTAGAACTCGGCGTTCTGTAATTTAGTCTCCCCATGGCTCATTTCACTTTTACCTCTGCTTTTTTTTTGATTATTAATGGCAATTATTCTCTGCCCCTCTTATATCCGACGAAGGGTACGTCTAGGATGACCAGTTCCACCATTCCCCAAGGGATTCTGTTCAGTAGGAGAGGAGGAATAGCTTGGTTAAGCCATATTCCCCTATTCTGACTTGATTTTGGAATATCTCCTTCAGTTTTGAAGCTTTTGACTTGATTTCTTTTTCATCATTTTCGCCTTAACCCCACCTTTCTTCCGGTTACCATAGCATTTTTCTGTGATGTATATTAAGTGCAGGAGATGTGAATTTCTATAGTTTTCCCCCTCCCCAGTTTTGAGGCACTGATGTATTGCCACTGGTTTCTTGGGTGAATTCTATCAAGACTACTACACTTTGTCTAGGGCTTCAAGAGGAGAGCCTTAGGGTGTGGTTTTGTGACCCATATTCATTCTTTATTCTATTGCTTGGGCAGGTGTTGCTTACAGCATTATATTTCTATCACCAAAGACCTTCATTCCTTTGAGCCTTAACATTCGGATTGATCCTGTGGTCCCCTCTTTTCATTCTCGATTCCATATTGTGGACTGTGGCTGGATTCCTCTCTTCGTTTCCTGCTTACAGTGGGGAGCGAGGGAACAACAGGTACTGACAAAGGGCACCATTGCTGCCACTGGTTGACTACCCAGCCCATAGCCCACTGGCTGAGGCCCAATAGAATGAGGGCAATAATAATAAGAGAAATGCCAATAATGGCAAGGATGACAATAACCCCCTTAGTGAATGGAGGGAGAGAGGAGATGAGAGCATTTGAAGAAGTAGGCACCATATGATAGAGTCGATGAAGAATGATACTCTGATGGGTAAGTCCTTAAGCAGAAGCAAATGTCAATTTGATCCTGACAATCTCTAGGGCTGGACACCACTGCCTCTTCCTACCCAAGTTCCACTGTGAGCTCAATCCAATTGAAATGGTAAATCTGGTATTCTCACTGGTGACAGTGTTGGAGGGATAAAACCCTACCACATAGATTCCACTTCAGGACCCAACTACCTCCTCAAATGAATCCAATTTACTCAATTCCAATCCTTCAATTACCTATCATTCCTTTGATTGCCATATGATGTGGATTTCAATTTTCCAAGACACATTTTATATCTCTTTCCTCCACCTTGTACATGAGACATTTATTGTCCATCTCTGAGTCTTCAACAGACTACCTCAAATTGTAGTTACTTCAAGCCCAGCCATCTGTGGCTCAGGCAATTCAACTTGCCTTGTTTGTTTGGCACTCAATCCATTATGCATTGCTCATTGCCTCAGCAGCAATATATGAGTCTGTATTATGTAAACAAGATCACCTAAGCCATTGCATCCAACTTGTGGACTGGTCACATGTTAAATAGGGGCTATTACAACACTCTCAAGGAGTAAAAGTGAAATATCTTGCTCAGTTTTCATTGGATTGACTTGGCAAAATAGCGCCCAGAAAGTCACGATTCAGCTCTTTCTAACGATATTAAATTCATGTCTATCGGACACAAACTGCATCCTTCAAGTCAATTTTATTACAAGTTTATATGTTATATTGCCCTTCAGTATTTCATGAATTTCTCTGTCAGTTTTGATCTGATTCGTTAGCAACAACTACCCCTGGAAACATGCTAAAGATCTGCATCAAATGGTACTAAGGGCAAAACGAGCAGATTAGAATTAGGTCCTCTATGATTTAGTCTCCCCATGTCTCACTTCATCTTTATCTCCACTTTTCTGATTACTAAGGACATTTATTATTCCAGAACTCTATTTCCAATGGAGGGTACATCTAGGACGACCAGTATCACCATTCCCCAAGGGATTCTGTTCAGTAGGACAGGAGGAATAACTTGGTTAAGCCATATTCCCTAATTCTGACTTAATTCTTGAATATCTCTTTCAGTTTTGAAGCTTTTGACTTGATCTCTTTTTCATCATTTTTGTCTTAACCCCACCTTTCTGCCAGTTACCATTTCATTATTAAAGGATGTATATTAATTTCAGGGGATGCGAATTTTGATTGATTTCCCCCTCCCCCTCAGTCTCTGAAGTCTTGAAGGACAGCTGTTGGTATCAGGGTGACTTCCAGATATACACCTAGTATTGTTCACATTTTGGATAGGCTCTCAAGTGGAGAGCCATCAGTGTGATTTCTGAATTAAATCCTCCATTCATTCATTGTTAGAGCAAGCCACCCTAGCAAGACAATTTCTCAACCTCAAGGCCTTTCATTCAATCGGACCTTAATCTGCAGATTGACTCCATGGCCCTCTCCTTTTGTCCTTGATTCAATAATCTTGGACTGTGGCATAGTCTCTTAGGAGATTCCTGCTTACAACAGCTTAAAACCTTGACTACTAACTATTTGCTTGGAATATTTAGTACTGGGGTTATGGAAAATATCAATACCATGAAGTCTTCAAGGGTACATTTGCACAAGCAAAAGAGGCCACCCTTACAAGCCTCAACTCATGTCCACTTGATACCATCCACTGTTTTATAAACCAGTCATGGTGGTTCATGTCAGCATATTGCAAGGGATTAACTGGGAAGGCAGCTGAATGGGCAGTTAAAAAACAAAAAGCACATCATGCAGTCTCCCAGCAAGCTATGCTTGCTATTGAATCTATTGTGAATAACTAGTTAACCTTTTCAACTGGTTTATGTGTATATATGCATAGCACACATGGCTAGACTGTACATACAACCACATAGGACCCTCCCAAGGTCTCTGCCTCAGCCAGGAGAGCATATAAAGTTGTGAAATTTTGGCCTCAAAAATTGGCCAATCCAAAAAGTGGTCACATGACCTCATCTTGGACATTTTTGAGATCCTGGGAGTGAGGAGATTCTGAATTTCATATTTTCAAGGCCTGGAAGCTAATGGATCAGGCTCCAGACAAGTTATCAGACTTTGCTTGTCCACAACTGTACACTGTTGGAGGGAAAAATCCCTGCCACATAGAGTCCCCTTTCAATGTCAAATTTTCCAATGAATGAGTTAAAAATGTAACAATATGTTGTCCAAATTAATGAGTGACAGTGCTCAGGGGAAGCTTATTGTACATGTAGAAGAGAACCACTAAGTATGCACATTATGTAATCAAGTGTATATCCATCTCAACACAAATAACAAGTCCTTTGTCCATTCCAAAATGAGCACAAATTCCATATGCCTGAAGCCATGTAAATGGAATGCTCTGCCACCCTGTACATGATCCAAACTTGCTAGGTCTTCAACAGGCCATGGGGACATGATTCATTTATGCCCTACTATAAGCTAAATTGTGGTACATCTGGCAATTCAACTTGCCCCCTGTATATCATCTTGAATTCTCCTTCAATCCCCTCATACATATCCAGCTGCCTCAAGGGTGGGCTTAATGAAGCTTGATTATGTAATATGAAGGATTACACACCTGGGCCTTTATTCCTACCTGTGGATTGGTTACATAATCAAATAGGGGCAAATGCGGCAGTCTCAAGGAGTATTCATCAAATTTATCTGTCAGTTTTGATCAAAATGGCTCATAAAAGTGGCTCCCAGAAAGATACAATTTACACCTATCTAACAATACTAAGTACAAGGTGATCTAATTAAAACTGCACTCTCTGGAATGACCTTACTATGAAACTCATACTCTCAAGGAGTATTTCCTAGTTTTTAACATCAATTCTTATCTGTCTTGCTCACAAATATAGCACCCTGAAAGATGTGATCAATACCTACTGGATGATACTGATTATGTGTTTATCAGATCAAAATTGAAGCTTCTGGAACAATTCTATCTGCTGGTTCACAATCAGATGCTGTATTTTTTGAATTTCTCCATCAGTTTTGATTGGATTCAGACACAATGACCATTCCTGGAGAGATATTAAAATTTTATATCCAGCAGTACAAAGGGTGTCACAAATGAAGAAGAACTTGGCATTCTACACATGAATCTCCCCCATGTCTCAGGAGAACATCAGCCCCCCTTCCAATTTTCAAATATCAAATATCATCCAGCAGTCCTATATACAAAGGAGAGGACATCCAGGGAAACTTATTCCACCATTCCTCAAGGGAATCTGTCCATAAGGGAAGGAGAAATAGTCATTTTATGTTTTATTCTCTCCTCAGACTTGTAAATTGAATATCTCTGTCAGTTTTGAAGCTTTTGACTTCATTACTTTTTCTACACATTTCCCCTATCCCCCTGCTTTCGTTGGATATTTCATCTCATAGCCTAGTTGTATATTAAGTGCAGGAAGTGTGAATTTCCATTGTCTTCCCCCTCCCCAGTTTGAAGTACTGAAGTATTGCTGCTGGATTTCCAGGTGAATTCCACTTGAGGATTCTGTTCCTACAGCACTTTGTCTAAGGCCTAAAGACTAGGACCTTGGAGTGTGGTATTGGTGACACATTGTCCCCTTTTTATTCATCTGCTTGGGCAACTACTGCTTACAGCAGATTATCTTCCATCCAAAAGACCTTCCCACACTCAGATCTGAATATTTGAATTAATTTGGTGGCCCCCACTCTTTGTTCTCAATTCCACATCTCAGACTGTAGCAGAGATTCCCCCTTTTTCTCCTGCTTACAATGCACAACTCATAACACTATAGTATATTACACTCCTAGCTATGAGAAAACAGTGGCTGAAGTGTATGAACATAAGCAAGACACTG
Source organism: Hydnum rufescens UP504 (assembly GCA_014904985.1). Classification (NCBI taxonomy): domain Eukaryota; kingdom Fungi; phylum Basidiomycota; class Agaricomycetes; order Cantharellales; family Hydnaceae; genus Hydnum; species Hydnum rufescens. The sequence goes on along the minus strand of MU129032.1, from coordinate 79,025 downwards.
AACCCAACACTGAACTAGGTGTTCTTGGTCAAAGTGTCCTAAATATGGTGTCAAAAAGTTGTAAAGGAGAATGATATGCTCATGGTTGAGGGGGGCATCTGGAGGATCAACTATCACTTCACTGAGATCTGGGGGAGGACCTACCCGACCAACCCAAGATGATGCACCTTCATTGGCATGGTTGTTCCTGATCTGGTGGTCATGGAGAGATGTGTCCCTCAGACCCTCCCAATCAACACCATAGACCTCCAATTCTTCAGGTGACAGGACATCACCATGCAATCCATGAACAAGCATGTCAAATCCAAACATATCAATGGGTGAACGATTTGTCCCATGGCGTATGTGAAGTTTGTGAGAGTTCCAGAGATGAACAAATCCATCCACCTCCTGGTTTATCTCCGGAAGGAACAGATAGTGTAGAAGCCAAATGTGATTGCAGCTGTTGACATCGAGCCCATGGGAAAATTCCAGGAGAGTGAAGAATTCATGCCATTTGGCACCAAAAGATGTGGTTAGATCGACCCACAGCCGCTCAATTCGGACATTGTGCACACTCCTACCAATATTCAGGTGATAAGAGACTGGGTACAAGAAGGGGGTTGGTCTCACCTCCCCCAAATATATGACCCTCTACCAATACCATTTGTGAGTTCCATATACTCTGCAACCCTCATATTCTCAGTCCCATGGTCACCTCGTATTCTCGAGGGGCAGCCATATACAGCCGCAGCAGTAAGGAAGACATCAAAGACAGTGGAAGCACGGTTGTTGTTGCTGGCATGCAAACCTGTAATCAAATGAGAATAGCTATCAATAAAGCCATGAAAGATGATGTTCCACCTTATTAGGCCTGAAGGGTTTGAACCATTAAATAGACTCTATCATGATCTGAAGGCATCATACCATGCTGCCCATCATGATGCCACAGGAAGTTTGGCCCAGGGACACTATAGACTCTATGACGAATGATTTGCCTCTCAAATGCATGCTGTATTGGATCTATCTGTTGCAGAGATTCCGTAATTCAATCTCATGGAACTCATTGCCCTTGATCAAGAAGGTGTCCATGGATCAAGGAAATGCCGGCATTAGGAAAATGGACTCAGAGGTGTCGTATGGCATGGTCCAGATCATCATCACCCCATTGGGAGACTGGGGATGTGTACAAGTGAAGCTGGATGTGGACATTACCATTCAGTCTGTGCACAGGTTCAAGAGTGGAGATGTTGTCACTATGAGCATTGTTCAGGCCTGAAAGAGAAAAAAACTTGAGCCTTAATCCGACAGAGTACTTAACAATCAAATAGAACCAACCTGCAGAGGCAGCTGGACTTGGATGCAATCCACGAAGCCCCAGGAAAGCGGTTCCAAGATTAGATGCAGCAGGAAGGCACAAAAAAGGGTTCTCTCCAGGCTCCACAAGACCCAACTCCAGCAGTGCCTCCCTAACAATTGGTCTCGAGATCCCTAGGAACCTTGCAATACCAGAGGTCGAGCGGTGCCCAAATGCCCAGTGCAACCAATCTGGATCAATGACAACCCGGGGACGCCCAGGCCCACCATCATGGACGTAAGACACAGGATCCTGGACACCATGGTGGGAGGCATCTAACGCAAACCAGTGCCCAAGTTGAACCTCACTCTGTAGCAGGGCAATGTTGGTCCGAATGATTGATGCTTCCACCTTGGTCAGTCATCTAAGCCTACCTAGTTAGGTACCACTTCCGGGGCAGATAATGGTACCTAAGTAGGTCCCATCACTATTTCGGCCGAAATGGCCATTTTTATGATTTCACATCCTTGCCCAGAATTGGCTGAAATGGCTGAAAATTGGCTGAAAATTGGCCGAAACTGGGACTTAGAGAATCTCAGACTTGCAGCAGGCCATACAGGCTTATCGGGGATAACATGTTCCATTTATAATTATTTATTTATTTATTATCACTGCTACCCCCAGTCAGTGGGGTTTAATTCGGCAGTTCTGTTTTATTCTTACTGAGTTGTTTATTTTTTATTTATTTATTTATTTAAAAAGTCACCACACTCACTGAGGTGTGGTACCATCTGTAGAAATTTAAAATAAAATATAAAAAAAACTATCTAGTGGCACCACACCCACTTAGGCGGGTGTGGTACCATCCGTAGAAACTTATAAACAAAAAACTATGTAGTAGTACCACACCCGCTTGGGCGGGTGTGGTCGGGGTGCGGCTTGGCACTTCACCGTGGGGGTGCGGGTTGCCCATTGGGGTAGGTCGCATTTTGGGGGTGTTCAATTTGGATCCTAGAACTGCATACTGTATGTTAGTAAACAAAAATTGAATGATTGCAAAAGGGGAGCAGCTTGTGCCTGCTCCTGTTTGCATCGTTGCACATATAGAAATTTGAAAAAAAAACTTTTGTATACCAAACACCCACCTGAAGTGGGGTATGAATGGTACTGTTTTGTACCAGCGGGATCATTTTGGGGGGTTCACGGGGTGTCCTTTCTCACGGCTGTCTTTCGTGGGGTCGCGGGGTCTATGGTCATAGCAAGTTCTCTACTGGTGGTAGCAAGTGTCTTATAGGTCATAGCAAGTGTTCTACTGGTGGTAGCAAGTGTTTGATTCATCAATAGTAAGTTTCTATAGGTCATAGCAAGTGTTCTTTGGGTCACAGCAAGTGTTTATAGGTCATAGCAAGTGTTCTATGGGTCAATAGCAAGTGTTTGATAGGTCATAAACAGTGTTCTACTGGTGGTAGCAAGTGTTCCATAGGTCATAGCAAGTGTTCTATGGGTCATAGCAAGTGTTCTACTGGTGGTAGCAAGTGTTCTATAGGTCATAGCAAGTGTTCTAATGGGTCATAGCAAGTGTTCTACTGGTGGTAGCAAGTGTTCTATAGGTCATAGCAAGTGTTCTATGGGTCATAGCAAGTGGTTGATAGGTCATAGCAAGTTTTGATACATCATAGCAGTGTTCTATGGGTCATAGCAAGTGTTCATAGCAAGTGTTTGATTCATCATAGCAAGTGTTTGATAGGTTGTAGCAAGTGTTTGATAGGTCATAGCAAGTGTTTACATCATAGCAAGTGTTCATAGTCATGGTGTTCTATGGGTCATAGCAAGTTCTCTACTGGTGGTAGCAAGTGTCTTATAGGTCATAGCAAGTGTTCTACTGGTGGTAGCAAGTGTTTGATTCATCATAGTAAGTGTCTATAGGTCATAGCAAGTGTTCTTTGGGTCACAGCAAGTGTTTATAGGTCATAGCAAGTGTTCTTTGGGTCATAGCAAGTGTTTGATAGGTCATAACAAGTGTTCTACTGGTGGTAGCAAGTGTTCCATAGGTCATAGCAAGTGTTCTATGGGTCATAGCAAGTGTTCTACTGGTGGTAGCAAGTGTTCTATAGGTCATAGCAAGTGTTCTATGGGTCATAGCAAGTGTTCTACTGGTGGTAGCAAGTGTTCTATAGGTCATAGCAAGTGTTCTATGGGTCATAGCAAGTGGTTGATAGGTCATAGCAAGTGTTTGATACATCATAGCAAGTGTTCTATGGGTCATAGCAAGTGTTCATAGCAAGTGTTTGATTCATCATAGCAAGTGTTTGATAGGTTGTAGCAAGTGTTTGATAGGTCATAGCAAGTGTTTGATTCATCATAGCAAGTGCTCTAGGAGTAGTAGCAAGTGATATGACCTACCATAGTAGGTACTGGCCTGCTATGAGGAAACCCTTCAAGGGTATGTTTGAAAACCTTAAAAACAGGCCTTCAAGGGTCAAAAGTAGTTTCCCTACACTGAAATCACAGGCACTAAGAGGATCATTCGAAGATGGGTGAATATTGTTGCTCATGTTGGGCCACACAAGGCCTTTGAGGCATGTGTTGTTGGATCAGTGACAAGGACAATCTGTGTGAACTGAGTAAGAGAATACAAGCAACAAGAATGGGTCCAGACATACCAGTCTATAGAATGTGGCTCATTTGTCCAAGGAGTGACAAATGTTGAAGGCCATAAGAACATAGGGGTTATCGACCCTTTGTGTGTGACTGTAATGTGGAAGATAACAATGACAGAGTTCCCTAGTACCATTGGTGTGGTCAATGGTAGTGATGGAGAAGATAATTGGTTGACCACACACAAAAATGTGCTGGGTCCAATCAATGAGAATGTGATTCAAAATCTGTTCCTGTATTGTGCAGAGGCTCTGGGAATTATTTGAAATCTCTGACTTCAAAATTTCTCACCTACCCAAAATGTCTGATAATGAAAGCCCTCACACAGACCCTGACCAACCTGCTCTGGACCGTCATGGTAATCTCAACGACCCCTCCCTCTTAGAGTTGGATGTCAGCCCTGACACCCTGGCAGCTAAGGCTCATCTTGCAGCTGAGAAGTTTCCTCATAATCTGGGCTACAAATCAAAGTGCACAACACTCTCATACAATTCAGATAAACAGGACTCTGATGAAGTCTCATGTACCTCCATAGGTGACTGGTGTAAGCACCTAATCAAAAAGGTCACACACAAGGATGTTCTGTCCCAAAAAAGGACAGGTCAAGAATTGAAGCTATGCTCCACCACAAAAAAGTCTGCTGGGGTCCATGCTGCCTTTGCGGCATTTGGCATCAATTCAAACAATTTAAAGACTCTTGGGGCTGGGGAGCCCATTTGTCCCCATAGTAGTCATAATGTGAAGAAAAAGGTGTCAGCTCAAAGAGCCCATGCAAAAGTCAGTACCTTAAACAGGTCAAACAATGGGAAAATCCTCATGGCTGCTAAGGGGGTGGGGAAATGTCTCAAGCTCGGCAATTGGCAAAGAGGAAGGCCATGATTCTTTCCAATAGTGATGACAAGAGCCCATCAGACAAATCCTGCAGTGATCAACAAGCCACCAAGAAACAGTGTGTCAACAATATTAATTTGGACACTGATGAAGGTTTGCATTATAGAAGAAGGGTTGGGAGCTCCGATGACTCTCAAATCAAAATCTGGTTCAGCCAGTGTGTAGATGGGAGACTGTATTTCTGTTGTTATTCATTGGGTTGGTTCACTTCAATGGTTGATCACACTCTGCAAGATGTGTATGGTGTTCAGTGGAGAATAGGAAGGGATATGGACTAGCTGTAGTCAATGATATATCGTTTGGGATACTTGTAGAAAGGCTTATACATCATGTAGGATGCTTATGGAAAGGCTTATACATCTGGGATGCTTGTGGAAAGGCTTATATGTTGTTCATGTTGTGTTGGTTCATTTACTGATATTTGTGTATTCTTGTTTATGTTCTCCTGGTCAAAATGCGGATATCTGTGGGCTACAGACTGGTCAGTGCTTGGTTAGTTTTGTTAGTGTCTTTCTTCCTTCTTTCTTCAAAACCTGATTCATATTTCATCATGCTTACTTTTCCTTGGATGTCCAGCAACTCTAACCTTAGGTCCTGCAACTATCCTTGGCTTTAGTGATTCGCATAGAGGGCTACCAGTGGCTTTGTCTCAACAACCTTGAAGATGACTTAGCTCCAGATGACTTATAGATAGACTGTTCTTTAGAGGCAAGCAGAAAAGTTGACAGTGGTTGACAGTGATGATTTCCAGAGAGGAGATGATTGTGGGGGGATACAGGAAATCTACCAGCTTCTATACCTTTCTGAAGGTGGCTGTGTTTAAGAAATATGACTCCCTCATGGGTGAGTCATATGTGAGTCATACGTGAGAACAAAAGAAAAATAACAAGATGATGTCATAATGTGGTCATAGCTGAGTCATGCATAAGGAGAACAAAAGGAATCATGAGGAGGTGATGTCATAGTGATGTCATTCATAAAGAGAACAAAGGAATCATGAGGGGGGGTGATGTCACCAATTTGCTGAGCATGTGGAATGCTTGCAGCATGAGGTCACTGACCATGTGGAGCATTCTGGAGGTGAAATGAAAGGATATCTCCAGGTTTTGGAGATTAATTTGAGCATAGTCCAATGGTTAAGGTGTTTTGTTGCTGGTTGATAATGGGGACAAGTGCATGGGATGGGATTTGATGCAGAAACAGCAGTTTGCATCTGTAATAGATGCTCTTGGTATCATTCGATGTGGATTTTTAACAGTGTTCTGGGCATGGTGGTTCCAAGCAGATCCGATGTAAACTAACAGAAATTCATTTTTTACTGATGGGTGTTGATTCTGATAGTAATATCATTCTGTAGAGTTCAGTTTTGATCTTTTCTTTGCATGCTTGGTACCCTTGGATGCAGATTTGTTATATCTTTCTAGGCACAGTTGTTCTGAGAGGATTGAATGTGAACTGACAGAGAAATTTGTTTTTTACTGGAAATCCTGGATTTTGATAGTAAAATTGGCTTGGAGAGTGCAGCTTTGGTCTGTTCAACTTGTGTTTGGTACCATTCGAAAGGTGTGAATTGTAGATTTCTAAGCGTTATATGGGCGTACCTCTCTGATCAAAACTGATGGAGTTATAGAATGAATTTGATTTCTGTGCATAGCCATAATTAATTTCATAATTGGTCATGTGATCATCCAAAGGCTGGGAGTGGTGTGATTTCATGTTTTCTGATACTGGATGTTTTTATCTTCCACAGTGTACCCAAGATAATGAAGCAGCAGAGTTTGCTACTGTGGACAAGGCCTCAGCCATGTTAATGGTGGAAAGCCATCCAAAGAAAAGTGATGCCACCCATGATCTCAATGGTGTATTTGGAAAACCTGAGGTACACAAAAACCTGGACAAACAAGTAGATGAGCTAATGTGGGCATGCCCTGTGTGTATGTGAGTAGTAGATATGCATCATTTGATCAAGTACTCACAATACTAGTGAGTTGAAGAAGGAGGGCTTGAAAAGCACAAGGCTTAAATCCTATTTTGCTGTGAAAACTGGGGTGTCAACATTGAGAAACCATATTGCCATACATGGGGGATGGCACTGGGAAGTGTATAGGCTGCACTGTGAGAGACTCAAAATCCTGATGAACAACCAAGCTGTTCTGAGCAGCATCAAAGATTCCTGTGGAGACATAGTGGATGAGTTGGTTGTTTCCACTACTCCACTTTGATTAGCTTACTAACATATCTGCAGTGCAACACACTCTCAGATCACCCAGTTCAGTGTCCCAATGTGGCAACAGGATTAGTGGAATGCAGATACACTATGTCAACTCATCAAGAATTTTATTCTTGAAACAGATCAGGTGAGTCTTGATCCAGTTGAACAATACTGAACACCATCAGTAACCTTGGTGTTCCAGGCTCTACACATCATGGACTCACCCTCTTTCTGTGAAATGATGATGTACCAGACCAAACAAAGTGCCATGAAAGCAAGTGAGAAGGATGTCCTGAAATGAACAAAAATCATGTTGTTGATTATGGCTCATGCAGGAGAGATCCAGGAGTCTCTCAAGGAACAGATTAAGGTATGGACTCCTTGCTCTTGCTTCCACAATAACTCTAATCCCTGTCTAGTCTGCTCCAGGGAAGGTATCCCTTACATTCAATGGGTGGACTTCGTCCATCATGAAGGCATATATTGCTGTTACTGTCCATTTCATTACAGCAGACTGGGAGCTCCAGTCAGAACTCATTTCCTTTACTGAACTCCCTGGATCCCACTCAGGTGCTAATATGGTGGCACACATCTTTGACTTAACAAAAGATATGATGATGGCAGCAAAGGTATGAGAATGGAGTTGCCTCTTAGCAGATACTAACAAGTGTTTGATACTTCCTAGCTTGGCCATATCACCTCAGATAATGCCAGTGTGAATGATGCAGCAATGAAAGAATTGGAGGGACTCCTCACTGCAGCTGGCGTTGATGATTGGGACACACTTGAGAACAGAGTCCAGTATGAATCATTTAGACTCATTATTCCACCTTGGTCAGCCACAAAATCAGCCCTAACTAGGCCCAAAAATGAGGCACTTTTTGGGCCTAACTAGGCCTCAGACCTCAGGGGCCCCAAGGGGTGTTTTCAGTGACCTTAGCTGTTCTGCACCTGCATGGACATAATACTATATATGGGCTTAACACCACTGTTCCACATCAACTATTAAATCCATTATGGCATTGAACCTAATTAGGGCTACATCCAAAGGGGCCCCAATGGGGGACTTCAATATTGGTAAATGAATACAAAGTGGAAAATAAGCAAGTAGCAAGGCAGAAGAAGGACAGTGAAGGGAAAATGGTGGAATAGAAATGCAAATGGGGTGGACAGAAAGAGGAAATTGAGATGAATTGCATAAGGCCAAAAAAAAAAAAGGTCCAAATGAACAGGATTTACTCACACAAGGTGGTGTTGAGTGGGGGAGGAGAGCACTCATCATAATGGAGCCAAAAGTGCTCCAAATGACTCATGAGTGGATGCGTTGGAAAGGGGGAGTCTAGACAAAGTGAACAAGCCCAAAAACAGAATGAGTGGACAAGATCTCCCTCCAGGAGGTGCAGGGAGAGGGGGGAGGAGAAGATGGGTGATAGTGAAGTGAAAAATAATCAGATAGATGCACAAAGGGATTGACCAGAAAGAGGGGATCAAGGCACATCCAACAAGCATAAAAGTTTTGAAATCTGTCCAGATTTGAGCCCAGGGGAGTTGATTGATTCAAGCTGTTCTGGAAGGATGACAGCCACCATGAGTAGCCCAAAGCCAACAGGGGGAAAACAAAAGGGATATCACTGGGGATTCACCCCAAAGGAAATAAAAGACACTTTTGCAAATTGAAAAGCCACTACACAAGGTGTAGCCCAGCATTCTGCTCAAAGTGTGGATAAGACCCCAAAAAGGGAGAGAAAGGAAGAGTGAAACTACAGGGGACCCCATAGAATAAAAGACCCCCACTGAATGGAAAGCCATGACACTAAGTGTAGCCTGACATTCAGCTTGAAGCCTTGAAGTGAAGAGGAAGGTGGCCAGCAAATAGAACGAAATCAAGGAGAAGGAAACCAAGAACAAGTGAGGGTGCCCCAGAAAAGACAAAGCCCACTCCTGCTGAATGGAAAGCCATGACACTAGGTGTAGCCCAACATTCAGCTTGAAGTGAGGTGATGTTGAAAAACACTGGCAATTGCTGGGGGACTCAACACCAGCAATTGCTGGCATTCACTAAGTGCCCAAGTGCTGTGCAAAACCAAGCCACAAACCTTACATACTGCTGTAATATGGTTACATATGCTTTCATCCTCTGTCCCCCTATCTATTTGGTATGGGTAATGTGCCAAAAGTGGCCTAATTCATTTCCTTTGAGGTATTGAATTACAAGTACTGCAAAAAAATAACATCTTGGTAGGTGACTCTGAAACTTAGGATGTAACTAGGGATTATTTAGGTGAAACCATATCAAAATTTCAGCCAAATCTGTCCAGTAGTTATTGAGATACAAAGTACACATGTTTTGACATTGAAAATGGATTTACTGCCCTTACAGATCAGGTAAAGACTTGAGAATTTGCATGTGACAGGGCACCATGGTGAATAAATCACATCCTGAATATCAGCCTATTCTGTTCACTTTTATGCATTCAACTGCCTTGGCAAGCAACAAGGGAACAACAACCTACCATGAATGTGAACCACTCCATATCAGACCTAAACTAGGTGGAATAGGCTTAAATTATTGCAACAATGACTATATCCAAAAATGGAATGAATTGGATGTGTGGAAGTGGCTGAACTTGAGGGAGAGGGAGAGGAAGATCAAAAGTGAATTACATCTATGTAATTCACTTTTGATCTTCCTCTCCCTCTCCCTCAAGTTCAGCCACTTCCACACATCCAATTCATTCCATTTTTGGATATAGTCATTGTTGCAATAATTTAAGCCTATTCCACCTAGTTTAGGTCTGATATGGAGTGGTTCACATTCATGGTAGGTTGTTGTTCCCTTGTTGCTTGCCAAGGCAGTTGAATGCATAAAAGTGAACAGAATAGGCTGATATTCAGGATGTGATTTATTCACCATGGTGCCCTGTCACATGCAAATTCTCAAGTCTTTACCTGATCTGTAAGGGCAGTAAATCCATTTTCAATGTCAAAACATGTGTACTTTGTATCTCAATAACTACTGGACAGATTTGGCTGAAATTTTGATATGGTTTCACCTAAATAATCCCTAGTTACATCCTAAGTTTCAGAGTCACCTACCAAGATGTTATTTTTTAGCAGTACTTGTAATTCAATACCTCAAAGGAAATGAATTAGGCCACTTTTGGCACATTACCCATACCAAATAGATAGGGGGACAGAGGATGAAAGCATATGTAACCATATTACAGCAGTATGTAAGGTTTGTGGCTTGGTTTTGCACAGCACTTGGGCACTTAGTGAATGCCAGCAATTGCTGGTGTTGAGTCCCCCAGCAATTGCCAGTGTTTTTCAACATCACCTCACTTCAAGCTGAATGTTGGGCTACACCTAGTGTCATGGCTTTCCATTCAGCAGGAGTGGGCTTTGTCTTTTCTGGGGCACCCCTCACTTGTTCTTGGTTTCCTTCTCCTTGATTTCGTTCTATTTGCTGGCCACCTTCCTCTTCACTTCAAGGCTTCAAGCTGAATGTCAGGCTACACTTAGTGTCATGGCTTTCCATTCAGTGGGGGTCTTTTATTCTATGGGGTCCCCTGTAGTTTCACTCTTCCTTTCTCTCCCTTTTTGGGGTCTTATCCACACTTTGAGCAGAATGCTGGGCTACACCTTGTGTAGTGGCTTTTCAATTTGCAAAAGTGTCTTTTATTTCCTTTGGGGTGAATCCCCAGTGATATCCCTTTTGTTTTCCCCCTGTTGGCTTTGGGCTACTCATGGTGGCTGTCATCCTTCCAGAACAGCTTGAATCAATCAACTCCCCTGGGCTCAAATCTGGACAGATTTCGAAACTTTTATGCTTGTTGGATGTGCCTTGATCCCCTCTTTCTGGTCAATCCCTTTGTGCATCTATCTGATTATTTTTCACTTCACTATCACCCATCTTCTCCTCCCCCCTCTCCCTGCACCTCCTGGAGGGAGATCTTGTCCACTCATTCTGTTTTTGGGCTTGTTCACTTTGTCTAGACTCCCCCTTTCCAACGCATCCACTCATGAGTCATTTGGAGCACTTTTGGCTCCATTATGACGAGTGCTCTCCTCCCCCACTCAACACCACCTTGTATGGGTAAATCCTGGCCTTTTGTGGCTTTTGTGGGCTTGTTCAATGCATATTAATCCCCTTGTTCCTTTTTACCCATTTGTGTGTCCATCTGATGATTTTTCACTTCACTACCACCCATCTTCTCCCCCCTTTCCCTGCACCTACCTATGGAAGGAAGACCATGCCTGTTTTCACAGATTCTCACCTCACCTCTTTCACCCTCCATCTACCTGTTCATATCTGCATCTATTTCTAGTCCCACATCAATAAATGTTTCAGTTTCCTCACAATGTGCATACATGTATTGAATATCAAAAACTGTGATATAATGACCCCTCAAGGCCCATGAGACACTCAAGGGGTCAACAATGTTAGGCATATCTGAGCCTTCTCATACAGCCTTGTCTTCCCAGTACCCTCACATATTTTCAAATGTCTCCATCACTAAGTTCCACTTCAATGGGCCCCAAATCAATGTACACAATATAAATTTTATATTGTTTTGGGGCCCCTCACTCTGTAACCCTAACTAGGCCCATATTGTGCCACATTTTTGGCCCTTTCTTAGGTCTTCAAAATGACTGCCCAGGCTGAATTTAATACACAGGATGCTAGAAATGTGTGAGATGCACCAGGAAGGGGCTTGGCTTGGGCAATTACTTGGTCTTTCCAACATGAGCACAGTGTGTCCAAATTGATACCACAGGGCTCCAGGTGATCCCTCACCTCTTCCTGGCACATTACTGCCTGTATCAAATGGTTGACTGTCAGGGCCACACTGCGACAAGGGCACCAAACAAATGTAAACACAAATAATTCCGGCTAAGTCTGGTGTAAGTCCAGCTAAGTCTGCAAGAATCTGGGCAAGAATGAGATAAGGAGGTTAGGGATGTCAGGAGGAGCAGTCCAGCAGCCCGGAAGGGACTAGGCAGAAATGAGCACAGCAGTCCTTAAGCTCATGGAGTCGACTGGATAATACTCGGAGCTGTAGTCCGGAGTAACAGCAGAAATCCTGAGATTATGTAATATGAATACGGAATACATGAAGGCTGACCTGTAGTCTGGAGTAACAGCAGAAATCCTGAGAGACCAAAGCTGGGGTCTCTGGACTTCGCTCTCGGACTACTTATACATGATGACTATACTACGGGGGAGTGATCGCTAAACTGTGGGTGGTTACAAGGGGGACAGGAACAGGAACAGGAACTTGGCCAGGGGGCAAACCAGAAGCAATGGGAAATGAAAGGGAAATGAAACCAAGATAGGGTTGGATCAGAGTCAAACCGGAATCAAGCCAGAAGCAAAGTGGACTTGGGCAAAGGAACTAAGTGGAGAACTGGACTGGAGGTGGGTGGACAAGGACTGGAGTGATCCGGAGTGGACCGGAGTGGACCGGAGTGGACTGGAGTGGACCGGAGTGGACCAGAGTGGACTGGAGTAAGGGACAAACCCTGACATCACCCCCCTCTTAGGGCCAATCATCCTGATTGGCCAGAGGAGCAGGGATCAATGGGTCGACCAGTCCGGGAGGTCTGCAGGGGGTTCGGTTAGGAGTGGACATGTCCGGAACCCAATGGAGGAGAAGTCAATGGCACTGATCCGCCGTGGAGCTCCGGATGAGCAAGGTGGAACTCCGTGATGACTTCCAGGGCATTACCTAGATTGGTCTCTGGAAGCCATTGGTTCTCCAAGGGTGGGTAGCCTTTCCATTTCACCAAGTACTGGAGTTGGCCTCGGAAATAGTGGGAGTTTTCAATCCATTCCACCTCATACTCCTCCTCACCACCATGGAGGATAGGAGGAGGCAGAGGATGTGCAACACGATCCGTAATTGGGTCAGGCCAGAAAGGGTGGAGTTTCGAGACATGGAACACTGGGTGGACTTGCATGGAGGGGGGAAGTTTGAGCTGGATAGCAGAGTGGGAGATCACCTTGTCCACTTTGTATGGGCCTAACCACTTGTCCGAGAGTTTCCAGGCTGGGCGGTCAATGGAAATGTTGTGAGCATCCAGCCATACTGAGTCTCCGACTGCATACTCTGGGGCTTCTGTCCGGTGTGCATCATAGTGATGAGCCATGTCCTCGGCTGCTTGGCGGAGAGTGGACTGGGCTTCCTCAGAGGTTTTCTGCATCCATGTGACAAAGTCCGTGGCTGCTTCAACAACTCCAGGGTGGATTGGTTCAGTACTGAGGCAAGGATCTTGGCCAGAGTCAAGGCGGAATGGGGTTTCCTGGGTGGAGGAGTGAATCCAGTTATTGTATGCAAACTCCGCCATAGGGAGCCAGTCTGCCCAATCATTTTGTCTGTGGTTGACAAAGATCCAGAGGTACTGCTTGATCTCCTGATTGACTTGCTCTGTCTGTCTGTCTGTCTGGGGGTGGAATGCTGTGGAGAAGTTGGTTTTAACTCCAAGGAGTGAGTTGAGTTCCTTCATGAACTTCGAGGAGAATGTGGTGCCCCGATTGCTGATGATGGTCTCTGGAAGGCCATGGTGCCTCCAGGCATTGTCTCAGAAAAGGTGGGTGACTCTGGCGGAGTCCACTGTGGTCGTTGTGGGCATCACATGAATCCATTTGGAGAGTCGGTCGACAACGATCATCACACTGTCAAATCCATGCAACTCTGGGAGCTCCGTGATCATGTCTACTGATATGACTTGCCATCGGCGGTCCGGAACCGGATTAGGGTGGAGAGTTCTGGATGGTTTGGATGGGAAGGTTTTGGTCCGATTGCAGGTGTCACAGGTGGAGACATAGGTTGCGACATACCGTGACATCCCTGGCCACCAGTAGTGGTGAGACACAAGTTTGTATGTCTTCCATCATCTGGGGTGGCCTGTGGTTGGGGTGTGTTATGAGTCATACTCGTAACCTCACTTACATATGCAGAATAACCAAGCCAATCGCGCCATCATGTGACCTTCCCCCTTGCTGCCATTGTGCCTTCCTCTTTCAGCAATTCCTATTATATACATCCCTCCTTTATTCAACACCCTTTATCCATAAACCCTTTTGATCTCTAATAGTATAAGTAGTTACCTGATGTACACTCACTCTTTAGAAGATCGAGAATATATTGTCAACCGATTGAATTCAACTCTCGCGATCTCAGTTATCGCTCGTGACTCTCATCTCAAAACCTTCACCTATTAAGTCTCAAGAAGCCGGTCTTCCTCATATGTACTGTCTCTTGTGACTTACATAATCCCCACTTCACGACTCCCTCATCAATTGCCTTAAGGGCATTTCCTTGTATTCGATCCGATTACATCATCGTATCTTTCGCCTCGAGTACAACCCTTAACAGTATTCTCGATCTAAATAACCGACTTCCTTGAAAGACTCAATATGCCCTCCACTCGACGAAACCCACACCCACAACCAGTCGCTGACAACTATCGCGATGACACAGCCACCGTCGAATCCACTTCCACCCTCTCCTCTCCAATTGTCCTCAAGGCGCCAATCACCCCTCGGACGACGTATCCCATGATACAAACACCACCCAACTCGACGCAAGGTCGCACATGGGAAACCCTCCCAGCGCCACATCAACTTCGAGCACTGAGACAATGCTCCTGCACATGCTGCAACAAATGCAGGCAGACCTAGCACGCAGCACGCAGATACAAGCGGAAATGGCACACACCAATGCCCAGATGAACGCTCGCCTCGAAGAACTCGCGAACAAAAACCAAGAGCTGTGAAATGAAGTCACGCACTGCAATTTGCGGTCACCCATCCTCGATGCAAATACGTGACCGAGACAAGTAGTCTTGCCCGCAGCGCACAACTCGCAATTCGCACCTCGCACCCTCACTTGAAGCCCCCACTTTGAGCCCCAAACCTACCCCGAGGAAAACAATGAGTTTTCACCTCAAAACCTCGACAACACACCACGAGGCAATTCAGTCACGTATGCACCACCTAGCAACATCATGCAACCAACTCTGCAATGCACGATGTTCGAGGATGCGCACTCCACCCCCCCACACCTGGGCTCTGCATTCAGGGCCCCAACTCCAGGCGTGGACCATCGAGGAACCAAACTCAAACACCTCCCCACCACTCCACGATACCGCGAAACAGCGACAATCGCCCAACCCTCCGCAACCTCGGGACATGCACTTTGTGAACCCAAAATCAAAGAGCCGGAGATGTTCTCGGGCACGACCCTTGAAACTATACGGATTCCTTGTGCACTGCAAAATGGCGTTCCGATCACAACCATCACGATTCATGCTAGAGAGTGCACACATCATCTGGGCCGGATCGTATCTCATGGATACAGCAAGGCAATGGTTCCAATGCCTCATCATGGAGACGGAAGAATCCCCCACACTCTCCAGCTGGATGCTCTTTGAGGAAGAGCTCCACATGTACTTCGGAGACCCAGATGAGGTCGCAACTCAAGAGCAAAAACTATGCGCGCTCAAGATGAACAACAACCACCGCATCCTCCGCTACATCAACCAGTTCAAGGAAGTAGTGAGCCTCACCAGGTGGAACAACAACCCACTCCACTCACAGTTCTACCAAGGCTTACCGAACCGTCTACAAGATGACATCTCACGAGACGGCAAGCCTGTGAAACTTCAAGGCATGTACCAAGCCAGCGCTAAGATTTGATGGCCGGTATTGGGAACGCCAAGAGGAACTCAAAGCCACGAGGACCTCAGATCGCGGCACACAACCCAGCACCATGAACCCCTCACCGTCGACATCCCCTTCATCCTCAACAAACCCCCTGTGTGACCCGAAAGTTCACAAGTCTAACAGCGCGCTCACCGAAGAGGAAAAGGAACAACGAAGATGCGAAAAGCTCTGCGCATACTGTGGGAATAGCAACCATGCAGTAGAGAGTTGCCCCAGTCATCGCAACATACTGCGAACCACGATGACACCTGCCGCGACACCCACCAGTACCAGCAGCACAACCATGACAGCAATGTTGCACACCCCAGTAGCTCGCGCTACATTCACCTTCTCAGGAGGCCCCAGCACAACAGAGGAACCTCGCATCACTGAGATCTCATCATCATCCCCCCCCGATGGAACCGCTCATCTAAGAGCCACCATCTCTTCCCTCTCCCCATCATCATTCATCACGATGGTCTCAATTCCCCTCCTCTCGGACAGCCCCATCTCGGCACTCGTCGATTGCAGCACCTCCGAAAACTTCATTGACGCATCGCAAGTACAGAACTCACACACCACGCCGCATCGTCGTTGTCTGGCGACACCACACCCCCTGCGATTATTCGACAGATCAATCACGAACAACCTCAAGTGTATAGTTACACTCCCAGTCACCTTCACGAACTCATGCACAACAAAATATCAAGTTCGTTGAATCGCAACTCCACTCCTCAACTCCCATCGTACTGGGACTCCCCTGGTTGTGACAAGTCAATCCACAAATCTCATGGGCCGAAATGCGGATCGAGCACATGGCGCACCACTCAAAACTTGTAACGATGCCATTAAGCATCGATGTCATCGCAACGACTGCCTCGACCCTGGAACCAACAACCACGAGCCCTCCAGCTCACAGCATCACAATTGAAGTCTACGAAGCCGAAGACTTCATTCAAGCAGCCAGTGATGATGGCACGACACTCTACGCATGCGTCATCACCAATCCAACCCACGCACATGAACAGCATCAGTGGTTTGTGACACTCCCCCCACCTCTGTGTTACCCAAATCAATCCCAATCAAAGAACGCAAAGACCTCGCACAATGACTCCCCCTGGAATACCCTGAATTCCACGACATCTTCACTGGTACAGCGGCCAGCTATCTACCACCGCATTGCAAGTACGACCTTCGAGTTGATATTGAAGAAGGACGTGAAGTACTGCGAGGCCCCATATACCCAATGTCGGAAAGCGAACTCGCAGCACTACGTGAGTTCATCGATGAATTCCTTGCAAAAGGATTCATATGCCCTTCGACCTCCCCCACAGGCGTGCCAATCCTCTTCACGAAAAAGAAAGGTGGCAGGCTTCGCCTTTGCGTTGATTATCGAGCACTCAATCGCATCACGAAAAAGAGTTGCTACCCCATCCCCCTCATCAACAACCTCCTCGATCGCATTCGCAGCACCACGATCTATACAAAAATCGATCTTCATGATGGCTACTACAACATCAGAGTTGCCGAAGGACACGAGTGGCTCACATCATTTCGTACATGGTACGGTGCCTATGAGTGGCTCGTAATGCCAATGGGAGCAGCCAACTCCCCAGCGCAGTTCCAGTATTTCATGAACGACTCATTCCAGGATATGGTGGATCTGTTCGTCATCATATATCTTGATGACATCCTCATTTTCTCCAATTCATGAGAAGAACACTGTGAACATGTTCGCCATGTACTACAATGACTCCACGAAAGAAACCTTTGTGCCAAGATCTTGAAGTGCACCTTCCACACAGACACTATTGAGTACCTCGGCTTCATCATCACCCCCTCTGGCATCCAGATGGACCCTACAAAATTCGACGCAATCCTAAGTTGGCCCGCGCCCACCTCAGTAAAAGAAGTCCAGTCATTCTTAGGCTTTGCGAACTTCTACCACCGCTTCATCGCATGACCTACTCAGACCTCGCACACCCCTTAATCCATCTAACAAAAAAGACGAAACCTTGCACATGGAACGACGAGACCCAACGAGCTTTTGAAAGCATCAAAAATGCCTTCGTATCAGCCCCTGTCCTCTGCCACTTCGACCCTGAATTACACATCATTGTAGAAACTGATGCGTCCAACTATGCCATCACCACGATCTTGTCACAAATCGATGAGAACAATGAAGTTCGACCTGTTGTGTTCCACTTGCGATCAATGCAAAGTGCGGAACTAAACTACGACATCCACAACAAGGAACTCCTCGCAATCTTCGACACCTTTGGCGCCTGGCAAGCATATCTCGAAGGAGCCGTGCACACAGTTTCCGACATCACGGATCACAAAAACTTGGAGTACTTCACCTCCATGAAACTCCTCACTCGTCGACAGGCATGATGGTCAGAATACCTCTCCTCCTTCGACTACATCATCATCTATCGACCAGGATGACTGGGAGGAAAACCAGACGCCCTCACAACAACACTGGCCATAAGATTTCTCCATGAAGTTCATGTAGAAATTGATGCTAAGGCCAGGAGCTTCATGGGATAGCATTACCCATGAGCTTCGTGCAATGGCATTACCATAGCATTACACACGAAGACCCACAAGTGATGCTATGCCAAATATAGTAATAATGTTGGGGGTTGGGGGTTGGAGTTGGTGGTTAGGGTTGGTGGTTAGGGTTGGGATTGTCTGGAGTTGGGTTGGGAACGTCTACCCCAATGCCCAGTGAGGTTAGGGTTAGGGTTTAATAAATTACATAATATTCTATATTTGGCAATATTACCTAATCAACTTTCATATTTAGCAATATTACATAATATTTGATTACCTAATCAACTTTCATATTTGGCAATATTACATAATATTTGATTACCTAATTAATTTCCATATATAGAAATATTACATAACATTTTTATTACCTAATCAATTTCCAGATATGGAGATATTACATAATGATTTTCCATATTTGGAAAGCCTTACCTAAGCTACCATATATGGCTATATTACCTAATCTAATTACATAAGCAAAAAAGCGGAAATGGGGGGGGGCCCCAGGGGGATTTGTTGAAAGCCTTGAGCCTTATATGTTCCTCAGAATGTCTGTGTGCAGGGTTGACCCAGTTGTGGGACGTTTGAGTGTCATTTGGATTTAAATGACACTCAAACGTCCCACAACTGGGTCAACCCTGCACACAGACATTCTGAGGAACATATAAGGCTCAAGGCTTTCAACAAATCCCCCTGGGGCCCCCCCCCATTTCCGCTTTTTTGCTTATGTAATTAGATTAGGTAATATAGCCATATATGGTAGCTTAGGTAAGGCTTTCCAAATATGGAAAATCATTATGTAATATTTCCATATCTGGAAATTGATTAGGTAATAAAAATGTTATGTAATATTTCTATATATGGAAATTAATTAGGTAATCAAATATTATGTAATATTGCCAAATATGAAAGTTGATTAGGTAATCAAATATTATGTAATATTGCTAAATATGAAAGTTGATTAGTAATATTGCCAAATATAGAATATTATGTAATTTATTAAACCCTAACCCTAACCTCACTGGGCATTGGGGTAGACTCCAGACAATTCCAACCCTAACCCTAACTACATTATTACCATATTTGGCATTAGCAACACTTGTGGGTCTTCATGTGTAATGCTATGCTATCTCCCATGAAGCTCATGGGTAATGCTATCCCATGAAGCTCATGTGTAATGTGATGCTATCTCCCATGAAGCTCATGGATAATGCTATCCCATGAAGCTCCTGGCCATAGCATCAATTTCTACATGAGCTTTGTGGGTTTTTAGCATATGATCTTACAGCCAGGGCTGGCAAAAAGAGTAGCTTGTGCTACTCTTTTGCGCTATTGTATCCACTGAAGACAAAACTTACCTTATGACCACACACCTGCATCAGCAGGTGTGTGGTCATGTGGTCGTGGTTGTGCAGTCATGCTTGTGTGCTGTTGCTGTTGTGTCATGGTCGTGCAGTTGCATTTGTGGCTGCGTAGTTGCAAAATTCAATGCTGGCAATTGCCGATATTCAAGAAGCGCCCAAGCGCTGGTGCTGCAAGCACAGTACTGTCAGGGCGACACTGCCGTCGAAGCCACAAACAGAAAGAGGAAAGAGATTAATTAACCACACGCTATCGCAGTGGGAATCCTGAGTATACACCACACAACAAGGGACACACAAGTCTCGCACCTATCGCAGTGGGAATCCTGAGAGATCAAAACTGGTGATCCCCAACTGCGAAGGGCTATAAATACTATTTCCTGCACACAGCCTCCAACCTTCCAGAGCCTTCTGCCGTCTTCCATAACCTTCCGGATCCTCCTAGAATGCCGGCTCCACAGCCCATCAGTCAGCCTCCACAGCCACCATCACTAAGCCTCACTAAGCTGACGCAGCCGTGTTATGAATCCTGTGCGCACCTCCACATGGCTATGCCCAACTTCCATATGTATCCCCCTTAGCATATGTACTTCCAAGGCAGTGTACGCTTGGGTACTCCAAAGGTGTCCAAAGTGTCAAATGACCGTAATGATGTGGATGGAGTACGGATTGGGACAGGTGATGTGGATTCAGGGACTGGGGTAGAGGAGGAGGAGGGGGAGTCTGGATTGGCAACTCCATGGACTCACGTGGGGAGCGAGGGAACGACAGGTGCTGACAAGGGCGCCAATGCTGCCACTGGTTGACTACCCAGCCCATAGCCCGCTGGCCGAGGCCTGATAGAACAAGGGCAATAATAATAAGAGAAAGACTCATTATCATCATCTTCTTCAGGTTTTCCTGGACAAATATTTATTATATATTATTTATTTTAAATATACATGCTTGGTACTATTGTGTACTGTGCTTGCAGCACCAGCGCTTGGGCGCTTCTTGAATATCGGCAATTGCTGGCATTGAATCTGCATCTTGCTTCCTATCTCTGCAACCACAACAAGCAGCCACCCGAAAAGGCAAGTGCACAACCATGCACCCGCTGCTGTGGGTGTGTGGTCACAAGGTGAGTCTTTTTTTCCAGTAGATACAACAGCGCAAAAAGAGCAGCGAAAGCTGCTCTTTTTGTGCTGCTTTGGAATTTGTTACTAATGTGCCTTTATTTATTTTAGATTGAGGCCTCACCCAACACATGATGAGAGCCCAAATGGGAATGCAACGCATGGGAATGCGACATGGCAGCGCAATGCATGGGAATGTGACACGGCAGCGCAACGTACGGCAACATGACACAGGCACGCAACACAGCAATGCACCAACGACACGATATACGGCACCACGCCAAACGAGGATGCGACCATGTCAAATGACGCGCCAGGAATCACACACCTGCTGTGGCGGGTGTGTGGTTCCATATCAGGTGAGTTCCTCCCCCCACTACCTACAGCCATGCAAAAAGAGCAGCGAAAGCTGCTCTTTTTGCATGTTGTTTAACTCTTAACTAATATATAATCTTATATTCTAGGTCATCACTTCCCACATGAACGAATACCCATGCGAAGAACCCCTGTAACCCTGCCCATCGACACCCGAACAATATGGTACAGGGATGAAACAAATGAGCCAATGAACGAATGAATGAATGAACGAACGACGACATGCACAGGAAGCCACATGAGAAGACGAGCAGGGAAACAGAGAGCCATGCACCCGCTGTGGCAGGTGTGTGGCTATATAAGGTATGTATATTTTTGAATAGCTACAAATGCACAAAGAGAGCAGCAGTCACTGCTCTCTTTGCGTGACTTTTGATTTTAACTAACATATTGCTCTCCATTCTAGGTTGGGGTGTCCAACCCCAATGCGCAAACACACACCCCCGCCCAAATCAACCCATCAACCCACCAACCAGCCCAGTACCCCACACCCCCCACAGCAGGTGTGGGGTACTACAAGGTAAGTGTTATTTTTATTTTCATTTTTAATTCTTGTGGCCAAAAAGAGCAGCGTAAGCTGCTCTTTTTGCACTGCATTAATCTATTATTTATTTATCTAGATCTTGTAGCAGAACCCACACAAACCCCAGACCCCGACCACAAACCCGCTGAATGACATGCCATGAATGAAACCCATGATGAAACCCGTGAATCAAACTGGCAAACGAAAACCACAAACGAAACCGGCGAATGGCACCCCGACTGGGGTGGAGGTAAGTATCCCCTTTAGGTAAGTCTTTTTTTCTTTTAGCTATAATTGTGAAAGAAGAGCAGCCTCTGGCTGCTCTTCTTGGGTACGGGGTGAACTGATGGATGTGATATATACTAATATAATAACAATAATAATAATAATAATAAATTAATAAATAATGATTTGGCAGGGGCCCCTGGGGGGGCTCTTGATTGTATTGCAGGGGCCCCTGGGGGCCCCTGGTATAAACATCTTGTTAGATCAATAAATGCAAGGCTCATCATATCTAATATGATGTGGAAAAGTGGCTGACCAGCCTGGCTAGGGGCCCCAGAAAATAACTTAGGAAAATAACTTCAAACCAATAATTATTTTCCAAGGTCACATACAAACCTGTAGGTACTACAAAAACTTATAACTCATTAGAAGATTCCTCTTCATCACTGCTATCTACCTCATTCCCTGTCAGAGTTCATCTGTTTCCTGGTTAATTCTGGATTTGTTTCCGGTTTGTTTCTGGTTTTGGTTCCGGCCTGTTTCTGATTTGTCCCCATCTCCATTTCATTTCCCCTTCATTTCCTCATTTCCTTTACTTCTGGTGCCCACACACTTACCCCTGGCCCTGTCCCTGTCCCTCCACTTTCCTGTCCCCTGCCCACTCCCCCTCTTGTGCCTGCCCCCCTGTAACCTCCTCTCATTAAGTGATCAATCCCCCATAGTATAGGAACTATGTATAAGTAGTCCAGGGTGACATCCAGAGACTCAGCTTTGGTCTCTCAGGATTTCCGCTTCTACTCTGGACTACAGGTTAGCCTCACTGTACCTATTCCCTTAATGTTAATCTCAGGACTTCCACTTCTACTCCAGACTACAGTCCGAGTACTTTCCAGTTAACTCCATGAGCTTAAGGACCACTGTGCTCATTTCCACCTAGTCCTTCTGGGCTGCTGGACTGCCTCTCTGTCCCCCCCTATCCTCGTTATCTCATTCTTGCCCGGATTCTTCCAGACTTAGCTGGACTTACACCAGACTTAGTTGGGGTTATCTGTGTTTATACTTGTTTGGTGCTCTCATTGCAGTGTGGCCCTGACATTCCCTCCATCACTTGAACAATTCTTATCAACCAAGTCCATGGCAGCAATGAGGGCAGAATACCTGGGTATGGGAGCAGGTTCCAGCTCAAAGTCTTCCCCATCATCAGAGCTGTCCACACTCTCCTCAGCATCCAGGTTGTGGAGAACATCTAGAGGTTGCCCTTGTCTGTTGTTGGATCCCAGCATGTTCTGCTAAAACAGTCATGTGATCCAACTGAGGTTGCTGAGGGTGTTCTCTGCATCAGGTGCATCCAGTCTGTCCGATACATCTGTTGGGCACAAAGTATTAGTTGAGCATTCCCACCTCCTGCCAAGTCTGTAAGCCACTGGACACACTCTAGCATGAGGAAATGTACATCAGGGTCCCCTATAGGACAGGCCTTGTCAGCAGATTATTCAACAAATGGAAATATCAATTCCTCACCTTCACAAGCCCCAAAGCTCCATGAGTGCACAGATTCTTCCTCAAACCGAAGCTGCAATGAGTACAGTCCCATTCACAGAGAGAAAGCTCATCATGACAATTTGTGATTCTTGAACAAGTCGATGCCATTTCGGACATCTTCATCACCAAGCCAAGGTGGCACCTTCCTCAACTCGTCATCCGCAGCCAACATCCTTGCCAGATGTCATGTCCACATCAAGGTTGAAAAGGCCCTTGATGTCAATGGGGGGGGGATGCTGCATTCCGAGGAATCCTGCCAGCCAGCGAGTTTGATCATGCTCTGATGACGTTTATTGTAATCCACAACAAGGCTTTTGACAGAGCGATGCGCCGTTTCAAGGCTTGCTGCATGTTCTTGTATTGTGTCTAAATAACATTTCCACCTAGTCCCTTCTGGGCTGCTGGACTGCCTCTCTGTCCCCCCCTATCCTCGTTATCTCATTCTTGCCCGGATTCTCCCAGACTTAGCTGGACTTACACCAGACTTAGTTGGGGTTATCTGTGTTTATACTTGTTTGGTGCTCTCATTGCAGTGTGGCCCTGACATTCCCTCCATCACTTGAACAATTCTTATCAACCAAGTCCATGGCAGCAATGAGGGCAGAATACCTGGGTATGGGAGCAGGTTCCAGCTCAAAGTCTTCCCCATCATCAGAGCTGTCCACACTCTCCTCAGCATCCAGGTTGTGGAGAACATCTAGAGGTTGCCTTGTCTGTTGTTGGATCCCAGCATGTTCTGCTAAAACAGTCATGTGATCCAACTGAGGTTTGCTGAGGGTGTTCTGTGCATCAGGTGCATCCAGTCTGTCCGATACATCTGTTGGGCACAAAGTATTAGTTGAGCATTCCCACCTCCTGCCCAAGTCTGTAAGCACTGGACACACTCTAGCATGAGGAAATGTACATCAGGGTCCCCTATAGGACAGGCCTTGTCAGCAGATTATTCAACAAATGGAAATATCAATTCCTCACCTTCACAAGCCCCCAAAGCTGCCATGAGTGCCACAGATTCTTCCTCAAACCGAAGCTGCAATGAGTACAGCTCCCATTCACAGAGAGAAAGCTCATCATGACAATTTGTGAGTTCTTGAACAAGTTCGATGCCATTTCGGACATCTTCATCACCAAGCCAAGGCGGCACCTTCCCCTCAAACTCGTCATCCGCAAGCCCAACATCCTGCCAGATGTCATTGTCCACATCAAGGTTGAAAAGGCCCTTGATGTCAATGGGGGAGGGATGACTGCATTCCGAGGAATCCCTTGCCAGCCACGGAGTTTGATCATGCTCTGATGACGTTTATTGTAATCCACAACAAGGCTTTTGACAGAGCGATAGCGCCGTTTCAAGGCCTTGCTGCTATGTTCCATTGTATTGTGGTCTAAAATAACAATGCTAATTAGTAAAATATTATAAGCTTTCTACCTAGTATAGGTTGCTCACCAACAGCTTTGCTCCTGAAGGCACCAGTGAGATTGTCCATCTTGAAATTCTTCTGGCAGGCCTTGGCAATGATACATGCCTTCAGAGCACACATATTGAGCTGGTGTTCAAACCAAGGGTGCTCCTTCATTTTCATAAGATTGTCATATGACATGGGGTCTCCCAGCTTGAGGACCGCCATCAAATCGTCATCTTGTTTTGACAGCTGAACAACAACTTTCTCCTGCTCAACAAATGCAAAAGATGTTTAAATCCTCCACTTCATCTGCTGGGCAACATGGGTCCCCAATAACTGGTTAGCACAGGCGACAGGTGGTTTGCTTCCCTCTTGAGAAAGACAGGAGTCAAACAACAGCCATCTGTATTCCGAAAAGCTTATTTTCGTGTAGACAGTTGATGGAGCGTAAGCAACCCCACCGCTCTCACCCAGTGGTTTCCGGGAGCCTTTCTTTCCTTTTCTCGTTGTTCGGCTGCCCAGGGGCTCGGCTTCTGAATAGCCCCATTTGTTTTCCTTTGAACCTGGGCAGCTGCCGGGCATAGCTCGTTGCCCTTGACATAGTGGAATCTAACGGCACTATTCCTCCGTCCCTTCCAGCGCAAGAGTCCCCACCGCGCCAATGCCTTCCGTTGCCCCTTTTAACTCGTTTTCTCCACCAGACCAGCCAAGCTCACACATCTTTTTGAATGGTCCCCAGTTGTTTCAATCTGGATGTCCCAGACACGCGAACAATCACGAAAGTGATGAAAACCAGCCAACATGCGCGAAGGCGCTTTTCTCCTGGGTGCCGGAGAAAATCACTGCCAAAGCCAAACACTTCAACAACCTTCCATCAGTGAGAACCCCAGCCGTACTCTTGTTCCGAGGATGAAAACAAGTTACGCCACAAGTTTGGCCAAGCGTCAACCCAACTCGCCATCCGGGCCCATATGTCCACTCGGAATGCACACTAATCCCAAAAATAACATTTTCGGGTATCCAGGCAATGTACCAGGTTCCACTTTGAGAAGCACTTCAGGTGAATTTTGACAGCCGACATCATTAGAAGAGAAGAAATGCCACGACGTCACCAGACGTCCTACACGCCCAGCTCTGGCGCCATCACACAACAGTCCACATGATTAGGGCGCCCACACCTGCACACTCCAGAACCTGCCTTTTTGCCTGGGTGTTTCCAACATAAAAATTGCCCGCCAGCAATGATCAGTTCCATGAAGCAAAACACTCTGCCCAAGTCCACCAGCCACGTGTCTGGAAGCAAAAGTGCCCAGGAAGTCTTTCCTCTTCCCTCCATCAGCAGCCATGCGAACAGAACTCGCCCAGCCCAAAACCGCTTAATCCAACCCGGTATGCAAAAGTTTGGGGACATGCAACCCAGAATCAACATGGTCATCCCTCCGCACCCCCGCCGCGCTCGGCAGAACACTCCGTACACCTTTATCCCTTCTCTTCAACACACACAAGCAAACACAATGCCAAATAGTATGTGGTTTTTGTGTGACTTGAAACAGGGCGTTGCGCCTCCACCCTTGCGCTTTTTCTTATTGCTTTTCCAGGAAAGCTCCGGGGTAAGTTCAAATGAAGTTTTCCTGGGTGGAAATAAAAATACAGGATCTTTGGCCTGCCTGGTTTGCGCTTTTTGTGGCCTGGACCATGATTGCATAGTCCTTGTTTCATTGGATTGGGCCGAAGCATGCAATCAAGGCAGCAAGAAGAACTCTGGCTAAAAAGACCAATAACCCAAGTATGATCAGCTAAGACAACCATAAGAAATATATTATGGCGATTACTTCAGAAGTTTTTTTTGGCTGTCCCCAGCCTTTTGTTTATGTGCTCGCAAAAGCCATAAGTGGGGCAATGTTGAGTGAAAAGAATAGTCCAGATGGAGTAACACAAGGGTCCCCGGAAACCACCTACATGCAAGCCTAAGGGTAAAGGTGGATGGAACATGGTGGGTTTCATTTTGGCACTCCTTCATGAGATCAATTCATTGTAGAACTGGGTTGGCCCCGAATGGAAAATGGCCAGTCAGGATGGCCAACTGCTACCAATCGAGCTGTTTTTAAGGTTGGTGGGTCCATCAAAGCATTGGGCAGCACTACATTCTCTTTGGGAGGCCCAACCATTGGTTTCCCCAGTCAGCAGGGATCAATGGAAAAGAATTAGGACCTCCATGGCGAGCAACACTGAAAATCTCCTTTCAAACACCCTGCTCGTCTCCTCGCGCCATACACGCAAACAACACATGCGGCCGCCACTAGGAAACCACCTGGGTAAATCCGCTGCGCGGGCTTCAGGCCACCGGACAGAACCAAAAAATTGTTTGAAATGGAGAAAGAAAAATTCCCCCTGGCTCTGAATAATGCGCCAACCTGCTAAGAACCTCACAGCTATCTGCCATGCCGTGCCCCTCATTTTGGAAGCCAAATGGCACAAATAAATTCCAGAACGAAACCCCAGGCAAAATTCCAAAAGGCTTAACAGCAAGGGCCTGGGATGGAACTGTGAACCAGGGAAAATCTTAAGACCCTGCCTCTTTTCCACAAGCTGCAAACAGGGGGGCCACGCCGCGGACCGCACGTGTTCTTCGCCGCCGCGGGCAACACGCGGGCCCAAAATGTTGGCCCACAAGACGCTCTTCAACACGGCCCTGCTCCGCTAGCCCTCCCCCTCCCGACGCCTAGCTCACAAGGTGGTCAGTTTCTGGTCCAA
The DNA here is from genome assembly GCA_014904985.1 of Hydnum rufescens UP504. Taxonomy (NCBI): domain Eukaryota; kingdom Fungi; phylum Basidiomycota; class Agaricomycetes; order Cantharellales; family Hydnaceae; genus Hydnum; species Hydnum rufescens. The sequence goes on along the minus strand of MU129032.1, from coordinate 51,436 downwards.
GCAAGTATAAACCATGTACTCATGATCCATATATATGGCAATCACCTGTTTCAACACTGTATGACCAGTACAAGAGCAATGGATTGATGGAGAGTCCAAAGGCGCCTGCCCTCACTGTGATTCGTGCATGTATTCCATGTATGGATGAATCAAGGCAGGTATGACATCCTGATCCCAATGATGTGCCGCAGCAGCCTGCCAACACGCATGGCAAGACAGCTTCTCTCAACAGAGTGTTCATTCCAACCTCCTGCATGGATCGGATATCGAATGACAAATGGCTGCTCAGTTGCCCCTAGGGACAAGCCAACATTGCTGCCACCTGTTCCCAAGCCCTCTTCGATAATCCCAGAAAACATAGATGGACTAGGATGGGCACTATGAGAGGCCTTCGGAAGGCTGCTTATTTCAGTGGTAATGGGGCTTAGAGATACTGGTGCGGGGTGCTGATCAGGATGTCTCAGTACTTCACACTGTTGGCACAACTGCCACAAATGTACCAGTATTTCTGTCCAACTTCCAAGTCGAGCCCAGTGCAGATGCTCTGTGCTGCATGCCGGATTGAGAACAAGTGTCTTGCAAGGGCATAGACATTGATGGTAGTCTTGGGTAGGCAGTGCAGCTGGTACTCTCCTGGGCCTTTGGGGTCTTGTGGGCAGAAGCAGTTTCCTTTACACTTGAAACAGAATCCGTCCACAGCTTTAAACATCTTCATGCTTTTGTCGAAGTGTACTTGAGTACATGGTGGATGGTGATAGGGAGGGTGATGTTCCCGGTGGGCTCAAATGTCGTTTACGCTTGCGAGAGCATTGGGAGCTATTCCCTTGATGGGGCGAGTGGATATCAGAGGATTTCAAGGGCATGGATAGAGACAACAGTCAGGTGCAGTTTTGTATAATGCCAGTTGCAAGCCTGAGAAGTGGCATTCAATAACCCACCACAAGAGGGTGATAACAATGATGAATACTCACAGTGAGATGGAAGCAGAGAAGATGATCAAGCGAAATGCCACAGATGTGTGAACTGCCTAAACCTGGAGTGTACAGACTGGGTAGAATGTTCATCCACAGGTTTTACGACAACAAACATGGTGGAAGGTAGCGGAATAAATCAAGAGATTGCCTAAACCTGGATCTTGTGAGAGCAGACACACTGTTTTGGTCCAGTAAAGTAGCAAGGAGTCCAGAAGTCGATAAATTGCCCAAATCTGGAAATGCACAGACCTGAGCAGAATGTCCGTCCACAGATTTTATGATATGGATGAGGGGATGGGTTGCAAAAACACTTGTTGGAGACGAGTGTGAAAACACCAGTTCGATGCTGTTGGGCGGCAGGATGTTGAGAAACTGATAGACTGACTAACCCTAGGACTCACAGGGCAACCACCCTGCAGGTTTATGATAATGAAGATAAGGCAAGCTGAAAAATGCACCTCAACCAATAGGTAAGTGACGAGAGTAGCAAGATGTCCAGAAGTAGATGGATCACCCAAATCTGGAATGCACAGACCAGTGGAATGTCCATCCACAGATTTTATGATATGGATGATGGGGATGGGTTGCAAAAACACTTGTTGGAGATGAGTGTTGAAACACCAGTTCGATGCTGTTGAGCAGCAGGATGTTGATAAACTGATAGACTGCCTAACCCTAGGACTCACAGGGCAACCACCCCACAGGTTTTATGATAACGAAGATAAGGCAAGTTGAAAAAACATGCCTAACCAATAGGTAATGACAATATAGCGATATTTGTAGTATGATTCTGTCCTATAAATGCTGGATTGCATCAGATCCATTGTTGAATTCCTATTCCTATTATATGTTTTTACTAATATGGGATATTATTTTATATTCTATTTATATACTATCTTTTATTTTTATGATGTGTTATTATATCTCTATCTGTTCTTGATTGTTTTATTCTCTATATGATTGATATTATATACTGATTATGGCTTTGTCTTATTATAATACTGGCCCACAGATTATGTGTTAGATTTTTTACTATTCTATTTCCTGCATTTTTTTGTATATTGAATGTAAATGTAGGCTAAATAATCGTGCTTTGATCAGTTATTGGTGTAGCATCAATATTATATCTATTATATATTTTTTTTTGTTTGTATAATCGTCTCTTTTAAATCTTTTATTATATCATTACATACCTCAGTAGTTTGGTAATGTCTGGCCATCTAGTTTTTGATTTATGATGATTTAGATTGTTGTTTTTTAACCATATGCCATCAGCTTTTTTTTTAATAACCCTATTCAATGCTCATTATTTTATTTTATTTTGTTTATTATCTATTGTATTCCCTTTTTCTTTCTTTTTATTCTTAATTTCTTTATAAGATGTGGTTTATATTTTTTTGTGGGTGTTGCCTCCTGTCTTCTCATTTTTTTCTGGTATTTGTTTTTTCTACTGGCTTATTATAGGGATTTAATGTGGGTTTGTCTCTTTTCATTCTACTTCTTTCGTTTTATCGATGTATGCATCCAAGAAATAACAAATTATTAAAATCACAGATATTGTATTCCGCTTATAGTTCCTGGTGTATTTTTTATGCCGCTTAATCGAGAGATATCTTTCAGCTAGGATATGATTGTTATATGACGTTTTTATAATTTTTTAGGATTGGGATCGTTGATTGTTGAGGCAATCCACTTAGCTCTGAAGTGTGTATTTCTTGATTGGCGGTTGAATTTTACTGATGCACATTGCTTTTTTTTTGTTCCTTTTTAATTGTCTCTTGTTTTTTTTAGTCATATCTGGAATATATACTTCTGGATTTTGCCTTATCCGTTTTTTTTGTTTATTTTTAATCATGCGTGATTTATATCCTTGATTTTTTTTTTTTTTTATTTTTATTTTATTTATTATCGATTATTTTACTATATATTACTGATGAAGGCTGACCTTTGCTTTATCTCTGGTTTTTTAGTTAACAGCGGAATTATTTGATTCTTTGATTTTTTTATGACCATTATAGTCTGGTGTCTCTACTTCTCTCTCGCGTACTACTTTATTATTCATTGATGTACTTGATACTACGGGGAGTGATTGCCTAAACTGGAGGTGGTTACAAGGGACAGAACAGAACAGAACAGGATACTTCGCCTAGGGTTTGTGGTGAATCCTGGTAAGCTATATGGGAAATGATAAGTGAATTATGAAAAGGAAAATGAAACCAAGATAGGGTTGGTACCTGAGTACATATATCCGAATCAGCTCTGGATAGCATAATGTGATCCTTTGGTCGATGTTGTCTTGGGAGATAAGTGTGAGAACCGTGATCTGTGAGTGGGCGGTTTTTTTACGAACCTTGATTTAGTACCTGTTAGTTAGACTGGAGTTGACCGATAGTATCTGAGTTGATTCCGGAGTTTGGGGGCGATACCTGCTTGACATTCTCCCTATGGAGCTCTCTATGGTCCTCCTGTGGCCCTCTTTGCTCACATTAGACTTAGGACTTATGATTTCCCAATACTATATGTAGTAATCCATGTCTTTCACATTCTGTTTTGACTTTATGAGATCTCTCAGACTGCAGGACAGCGCATTGGCCATTTATGTTGCTCGGGAGAGTATGTTCCATTTATAATTACTCATTTATATCACTTATTATATACACATCCTACCCGGGTCAGTAGAGGTTTCAGCCAGTCCCATTTTTATTCTTATTATTTATTATTATTATTTAAATACTGTGGTACTTAGTAGAAATCCAAAGAAAAAAAAAACTACTTATTTTTTTTTTTTAGACCACACACCCGCTCTAGCGGGTGTGTGGTATGTCCATAGAAATAAAAGAACAAAAAAATTAAAATAAAAACTAGTTTATCTAGTAGCACCACACACCCGCTTGGTGGGGTGTGGTACCAGGGGTGTGGCTTGGCATTTCACCATTGGCGCAGGTTGCGGTTGCCATTGGGTGGGTCGTTGTTTTGGATCCTAGAATCATAGTGTATATTAGTAAAAAAATTCAAAGTAATGCAAAAGGAGCAGCTTGCACTGCTCCTTTGCACGGTCGTACTTATAGAGGGCGAATACTTACTTTAAAAATTATCACACCCGCCAAAGCAGGTTGTGGGTTCATCTGGGCTTCTGTAGCCTCGCATCGTGTTCTGTCATTTGCGGGTTTCATTTGGGGGATGGGTTGCCGTTGTTGCGTATTTATTCGGTGGGTCACAAGTCTTGATTGAGGGTTTAGAAGAATACCTATGACAATAAGTAATAAGTTAGTAAAAAAAGAAAAACCATGCAAAAGAGCAGCACATGCTGCTCCTTTTGCGCAGTCATACTTAAACAGTAAATACTTACATTAAAAATTATTATCCACACCTGCTGAAGCGGGTGTGGGTTCATCCGGGGCTTCTGTGGCCTCCCGTGTTCTGTCATTTGTGGTCTCGTTTGGGGGGTGGGGTAGATCAAAACCTAGGATAAGGAATACTATGTAGTAAAAAAACAAAAAGAAAAGCTATGACCAAAGGAGCAGCATATGCTGCCTCCTTTGTAGCGATCGTATTGTATTTACCTTAAAATTACCCAGGCTGGTCAACCACATTGACTACCTATGTTAGGTACCAAATCTGTGCCATGAATTGGTACCTAAGTAGGTCCTACAATACTGGCCCCACTAGGGCCCAAATCCAAAGTTAAAGAGCAGTATCAATGCAATGGGGCCCAAAATGGGGCCCAAATGGGCCAAGTGGGGCCCAAATGACCCAAGTGGATACATTCAAACTGCCTGCACCAATGGGGCCCAAATGTGTGAACTTGTCCCAAATCCACAGTAGGACACACGGAACTCAGATCTCTATTTTTTTTCCAAGTTAAACCAACCATAGTTACAAAATACAAGATATTACATTCAAATAGAACAATTCATGCATCATCCCCAACTAACTCCTCAAGAGCACAAGAGCAGCTAAGAATGCAATGTCTTTCGCACAGGTGCATCTTCTAATTCCCCATTTTCATCATCATCCGAGCTTGCAGCATCTGAGACCCCATCCACAGCCTCACCTGTCAGTGAGTTTGCCACAGGGGACACAGGCCCACACAGTATCTGAATCCTACCATAACAAAGGGGAGGAGGCTGCTCAGGAAGATTCATCCAGCCAATCTGGCCATCACTCCCAAGCATTGCTGATGAATGCCTCTGCCAAGCCTCTACCAAATCATGCAGGTGATGCAACTCTAGTAATGCAAAGAACTTCACCTCTGCATCTAGCAGAATGAGGCTAATTCAGTCAACCCCTATCATGACAGCCAAATGTAGATTACATACCACAAGAAAGAGTATATGCATGCCATGTGGCAGAACATTGGGTCATAAACCATGTATGTAAGTTAGAGAATTCAGCCTTGCAACGCTCCAGCTCCTGGCGGCAATTTAGAATCTCTTGGGCAGCTCGTATCCCATCCCGTACCCCCTTATCTCTAAGCCACGCAGGTACCTCTCCATCAGGAAAGTTTGCAAGATCCTCATGATGAGGTACTTGCCAGATATCTTCATCTACATCTAGCTTGTAGACAGACGAGGATATCTCTGGGGGGATATAAGCATCCGCTGCAACACTCCCCTTCCCCCGAAGCTTCATCATCTCCCTTCGGATCTCCTCATATCGCTTTAGAGCCCCTTGTACTCCAGAGACCCGGCTCTTCATTGCCTTTTCAACATGCTCCTTCCTTCGGTGGTCAAGCTCGCGGCCAGTATCTGCACGATCCAATCCCGCAAGTTCAAACTTCCGCGCTCGCAGTTTTATCAGAATTTGATCTCGAACAACGCGTATATTGAGCTGTAGGTTCACCCATTTATCGGTCTTAAGGCGATCCAACTCTTTATGGGACATCCGATCAGAGAGATGCAGTTCCTCCGTCTTTTTCTTGATGTTACTCTCGATGCGCTTTATACTTGACCGCATAGCCTCAATCTTTGCCCGTAGCTCATCCTCTACCACCACAGTGCTGCTATCAGTTGCAAGCTCTCCCAGCTCATCCACCGTTTCCTTGAGATGGATCCGCAGGGATTGCGCAGTCTGTGTCATGGACAAGATGTGCTCAATTGCACGAGCTCCTTTGGTTTTCGACTGGCGGGGCATCGGTTTGCTTTGGAAAGCTCGTTGTGACTTGAACTGATCCAGGAGGTACGAGATAGACTGCCCACCAAGCCTTGCCATCGCCTCTCCTTCCTGCTTGTGAGCAGATAAAGTGCGATCATGCAGCCATTTCGCCAGGCCCTGCTGCTTCAGTTCATCAATGTGCTCCACCTGGAGGTCAATGATAAAGAGTCGTTGGTGATAGCCTGTAACCCTTAGAGAGGGAATAAGTCTTCGGAGTTCACTCCAAAACCTCTCACAGCCTTCACCATCAGAAAGGCCCCAGATCTCCGACTTCCAAGGATGATACCATAGCTGGCACGTCCATTGGTGGCCATACGCATGGAAGACTGAGACACCAAAGACGATGCGACTATGCCATTCAGGCATAAAGTTCCATTTTAGGAGACTTCGATGGATTTGACACACAATGTCATACAATATCCCCACAGTCCACCATTCCGGCAACTCCTTGAAAAGAGCCGCGACGAGGGCAAATGCATAAAATTGTTTCTCGCCAGCTGTGCGCATGTTGGCAACGTAAAGGGCAATGTCATGGCAACACAGTAAGGCCATGAGCCTGGTATCATCAAACTGCTGGTAGAAGCTTTAATGCGATCACCATCCGCTGCAATGAAAGAGTCACCACACATATCGAGAACCGAGTTCGGAACATTCATCCCAGGTTCCACTGCATCATCTTCCCTGGGACAGCTCGATCATCCTCTGTCATCTCAGTCGCTTTTCGTTTTCGCCCCGAGTTGACATGGGTTTTCGTTGTTGGTTGGAGCTCATTAACACGGGCTTCCATCATATCGAGCTCTACTTGGGATGGCTCCACCGTTCTTGGCAAAAGATCTCGGGGTCTCTAGCTCCGGTTTCGCCTTCGAAGCCCTTCCACTGATCTTTGTCACGATTGCGTTTGATTTGGAAGTTGGCATCAATACATGCTATGGTGCTGACACCTAGTCCACTGGTGTGACTTCCCCCAAAACAAAGGGGACACCAGGATTGCAAATAAATGCTTGGCCCATCTTGCACATGCCCCACAGAATTGTGCTGCATTAGTGTAGTTTCGAAAAGGTATTGGTGTCATTTCATCTAGCACTGGGTACGTCAGGGGTCCTGCTGATGTCGGGGCCGCAGAAGGTAGAGAAGAAATTGAGGGCACTGAAGGCCCTGAGGACCCAAGGGATGTTGGGGCCCCAGAGGGCAGTGATGTCAAGGAAGTTGATGACACTGAGGGCACCAGCGAGGGGTCATGAAAGGAATCTATGATTTTCGCCATCTCCATGTTGACGAGATGGACAAGGACTTGATAGTGCAACAAAGCATTAGCAAATCACCAACGAAGTGAGTCCGCAGTGGCGAATTCATGGCCATGAGCCTTGAGATACTTCATCATGGTGGCCGCCCATGCCCGCTCATTGGGACCCATGCGAACAAAGAGTTCCAATGCAAACTCTAGGACGTCCATGTTGACAGCCAATGTCAGAGACAAAGGTGCGCAGGGGAACAATCCTCGACGTACGAGCTGGGCTGTGGCAGGATTGCATTTGCAGATGACAAGTTGAACACGCTCCAGGTACTCCATGTGGACACACACAACCCTCAGTACACAATGCTTTTCATTGCAGGTGCATAGCGATGGTGCTGGGTCCACCTTGTCCCCCGCATCTCGCCCCCGTTGAAAGCTCATAGGGTCAAATCAAAGATGGTAGCACCTCATCTCCCCAGTGCCGGGCTTGGGCATGCTTCCATCGGGCATGACAAGAACGTTTATCCTGGTCGAGATGTATATGAACCTCAGGTGCAAGCTCGGGCTCGAAGTCGATATCCAATGGGCGTGATTCAACGAAGGTCGACTGAACGATGGGACCAGAAGGATATCCTCCAATCCGGCTCGACTCAGTCATTATCATGCCACTCGGACCCGCACCGACAACCAGGCTGGTCAGTCAAATTGGGGACCTAATTAGGTACCATTTTCGGGGCAGAAAATGGTACCTAATAGGTCCCCAGACAGTATGGCCGAAATTTGGCCAAAATACGGCCATTCCGATTCATTTCAGCCAATCCATGGCTGTGCTAGATTATTTATTTATTTATTATTATTATTATTACTACTGTAATTATATACATATTACACTATATACATATTATCCCCCCCCCTGGGGTCTGCCACCACAGGGGGGCAGTTCATGCAGGTCGTGGGTTTGCAGGTGGTGGGCCAGGTTAATAAATAACACATTAGTAGAAGAAAAGTACCTTAAATCCACCACACCCGCTGCAGCGGGTGTGGCTCATATGCCCCAGTCGGGGGCCTGGGCTCCATTTGGGCAGACTCCCGAGGGAGTGTTTGCGGTTTTCGTTCGTACGGGCGTTCGCGGTTTTCGTTCGTGCGGTCGTGCGGGGTTTCGTTCCTGGTTTTCGTTCGCGGCGTGTCGTTCAGCGGGTTGTTGTCTGGGGTCGCGCCGGGTTTTGTTGGTGGGTCGGCGGATTCGGGCTTGGTGGTGTAAGTTTCATGTGTTAGCTAAAATTAAAAGAATACATACATTATATGGCCACACACCCGCCGCGGCGGGTGTGTGGCCCTATTCTCCTGCTCTTCTGGTTCGTGGTTTCGTATGGGCGGGGTTGGGTTGGTGGTGTACTCGTTGGCTCGGGGGCCCGCGCATTGAGGTTGGACAGCTTGACCTAGAATAGAAATAAAACATCAGTTATATCAAAACTCGCGCAAAAAGAGCAGCGACTGCTGCTCTTTTTGCGCGTTTGCAGTTATTAAAAAAAAACATATCTAATATTGCCACACACCCGCCGCAGCGGGTGTGTGGCTCCCTACTTTCGTCTTGGTGGCGTCGTGTGCCTGCCTTCATTCGTTTATTCGCCCGTTCGGGCATTCCGATTCGCGTGACGCGGGGGCTTTCGGTCGTGGGGGGAATATCCTGGCCTAGAATAGGAAATAAAACATTAGTTAAAAATTTAAAAACAGCGCAAAAAGAGCAGCAAGTGCTGCTCTTTTTGCGCCGGGTGGGAACATGGACTTAGCTTATATAGAACCACACACCCGCCGCAGCGGGTGTGTGGTTCGCATGGCCACTCGGGCGGTGTATCACCACCTCTCGTGTTTTCGTTCGGGCTCGGTTGGCTGGGTGTTGTTTCGTTGGGTTTTGCGTCGCTGGGTTTCGCATTGCGGGGTTTCGTGTCGCTGGGTTTCGCGTCGCTGGGTTTCGTGTTGTTGGGTTTGGTCTCGTTGGGTTTCGCATCGCGTGGTGTCGCGTCGCGTGGTGTTGCGTCGCGTGGTGTCGCGTCGTTGGGTCGTGTCGTTTCGTTTGGCGTGTTTTCGGTTCGCGTATTACCGTATGGGGTCTGACTGGCTGGGCCTCATCCTTTGGCACCCGGGACCAGGCTATGACCTAGAATAATAAAGGGTTGTTAGTAAAAAAGTTCAAAGCAGCGCAAAAAGAGCAGCTTTCGCTGCTCTTTTTGCGCCGTTGTATCTACTAGAAAAAATACTCACCTTGTGACCACACACCCGCAGCAGCGGGTGCGTGGTCGTGCGTTTGCCTTTTCGGGCGGTTCCTTGTTGTGGTTGCGGAGATGGGAAGCAAGATGGAGATTCAACGCCGGCAATTGCCGATACTCAAGAAGCGCCCAAGCGCTGGCGCTGCAAGCACAGTACACAATAGTACCAAGCATGTATATGTGAAATAGATACTATATAATAAACATTTGTCCAGGAAAACCCGAAGAAGACGATGATAATGAGTTAGAGCTCAATAAGGCATGAGATCGCTAATTGCAGAGTGGATTGGGCCACTTCTACACATCAGAATTGGCCCAAATTTAAATATAGTAATGTTATATATACACTCTACATGGGCAATTGACTATCTCGGACGATTTTCGCATTTTTCAATTTTTCACGCCTTCAATTCCCTAAATAGGGAATTGAAGGCGTGAAAAATTGAAAAATGCGAAAATCGTCCGAGATAATTAATCGCCCATGTAGAGTGTATATATAACACTACTATATTTAAATTTGGGCCAATTCTGATGCGTAGAAGTGGCCCAATCCACTCTGTAATTAGCGATCTCATGCCTTATTGAGCTCTGACTCATTACCATCGTCTTCTTCGGGTTTTCCTGGACACATTTTTATTATATAGTATCTATTTATAATATACATGCTTGGTACTATTGTGTACTGTGCTTGCAGCGCCAGCGCTTAGGCGCTTCTTGAGTATCGGCAATTGCCGGCGTTGAATTTCGCAACTCTACGCAGCCACACCCGGCAAGCGACCACACGACCACGACACAACAGCAACAGCAACAACAGCAGCAACAGCAGCAACAGCAGCAGCAACAGCAGCAACAGCAGCAGCAGCAGCAACAGCAGCAGCAACAGCAGCAGCAACAGCGCACGACCACGACCGCATGACCACGACCACACGACCACACACCCGCTGCTGCGGGTGTGTGGTCATAAGGTAAGTTTTTGTCTTAGTAGAGACAATGGCGCAAAAAGAGTAGCGCAAGCTACTCTTTTTGCGCCACTTTGAATTCTTATACTAATATAGCTTTTATTATTTTAGATTATGGTCTGCGGCCAGAGACGAAAACCCGCCGCACGACGAGGGTCCGAACGGCAAGAGCCATACCCAAACAAACGACGGACCGCCCAATGGGTGAGTTTCCCCCCCCCAATAGATACAGCCGCGCAAAAGGAGCAGCGATAGCTGCTCCTTTTGCGCTGCTTCGAATTTCTAAATAATATTTTAATATTCTAGGTCTCAAGCCGCACCAACACCCTACGAGCCCCGACCGAAACTGCGCCAAGTGAAAACCCGACGAACACCCCACCAAAGAACCGACTCAAACCAGACACCCGCCACGGCGGGTGTCTGGTTCTATGTAAGTTCTATACCCTACCGCGCAAAAAGAGCAGCGAAAGCTGCTCTTTTTGCGTTGGTTTAAATGCCTTTACTAACTACTTTGATGATTCTAGGTTTTGGCCTGGTCCCAGGTGCCCAACGACGGGGCCCGACGGGCTAGGGCTCACACACCACCACAGCAACCGAACCACGGCAAACGAAGCCGCGCCCAACGAAACCACGCCAGACGAAACCACACCCCAACGAAACCACGCGAAACGAAGGGGCGAGAGGTGGCGATGATGCGAACCACACACCCGCTGCGGCGGGTGTGTAGTTCTATATAAGATAAGTAGACTTATACATCCCCAATAGTGCAAGAAGAGCAGCAAATGCTGCTCTTCTTGCACTGCTTTTAATTTTTGAACTAATAGATCCATTCTAGGTTATCGCTGCAGATGAAGAGCCGTGAAACAACCCCCCCGAAACGATAACCCGCCAGCAAAACGACGCCAAAACCCCTATGAACCACACATCCGCTACGGCGGGTGTGTGGTTCTATAAGGTAAGTAATATTGTATACCCACAATGGCGCGAAAAGAGCAGCATCTGCTGCTCTTTCGCGCTGATTTTACTTTTTAACTAACACATGATTTATTATTTTAGGTTACAGTATCGCCTGAACCCCAAACAGCAAAACGAAGATCCCTGGACGAACTCCCCCCCGCGGAAATGACAATGCCCCCGCCAAAGGAAAGCCACAAACGCAACCCGCCAAAACAACAAGTACCGAACGAAACCCGCGAACGACGACCGACCAAGGAACACCCACCAGACGAATCCCGCGAACGGGAACGCACAACGCAAGACCCAGAAACCCCAGACGGAACCACACACCCGCTTCGGCGGGTGTGTGGTAATTTTAAGGTAAGTATTCTCGTAACATATAGTGGCGCCGAAGGAGCAGCATACGCTGCTCCTTTGGCGTAGCTTTTTCTTTTTTTCTTTTTTACTAACATATTATGTATTATCTGGTTCCAGGTTCTCATCTAAACCCACGACCCCCCCCCCCCCAAACACTCTAATCAAGACCCACGACCCCGCCGAAAAAGACCCGCGACCCCGCGAAAAAATACCCGCGAACCGCAACCGCGACGCAACTCGCCACACCCGACCAGCGAACTGAGGGAAATGGGCCAGACCACACACCCGCGGCGGCGAGTGTGTGGTCATCTAAGGTGAGTCCCGTTCCCCATAGATACAGTGGCGCAAAAAGAGCAGCGACAGCTGCTCTTTTTGCGTCACTTTTAACTTCCTACTAATCTAAATTTTTTTATTCTAGATCTTGCTCCTCCCTGAACGAGTACATGCCCGAAAACCCCCCAGCCCCCCTGAGCCCTGTACGAAAAACCGACGGTGGGGGGTGCGCGACCGCGGGCCAAAACGAGTACCACACACCCGCCAAAGCGGGTGTGTGGTACTATAGGTATTTTTTAAAACTTTCTACACGTATCGGTGACGTAAAAGGAGCAGCTTGCGCTGCTCCTTTTGCTCACTTCGAATTGCTTCTATTATTCTAGGATCTGAGCTGACCCGCGAAATGGAAAACCGAGCCCAAACTACGCGGCGACCACGGTACAAGATGAGTACCACACACCCGCTGAAGCAGGGTGTGTGGTACTACAAGGTATTTTTTTAAAAATTTATATATATACCATGACGACAAGAGGAGCAGCCCAGGCTGCTCCTTTGCGTCACTTTGAATTTTTTTTTTTACTAATGTATGCTATTATTTTAGGATCCAAATTGAAGCCCCCGAAATGACGACCCATGACTCGTCCAAACGACCCGCCCAACGATGAATTGTCAAGCCCAGCCCCCAGTACCACACCCGCCCAAGCGGGTGTGGTGCTACTTAGTTTTTTTCTTTTTTAAATTTTGAGGGATCGGTACCACACACCCGCCCAAGCGGGTGTGTGGTGCTACTAAGTAGTGCTTTTTTTTCTTTTGATTTGTATGGACAGTACCACACCCGCTAGGGTGGTGTGGTGCTACTTATTTATTTTTTTTAATTTTGAGGGATGGTACCATACCCGCCCAAGCGGGTGTGTAGTATATTAATTGAATTTTTTAAATAAATAAATCAATAAATAAACAAGTCAATAACAGGACTGACCACTGAAGGAAACACTGAGTGGGGGTATATGTATAATATAAATAATTATAAATGGAACTATCCCTGGTATGCCCGTATGACCTGCTGCAAGTCTGAGATTCTCTAAGTCCCAGTTTCAGCCAATTTTTGGCCATTTCGGCCAATTCTGGGCTAGGAGGTGAAATCATAAAAATGGCCATTTTGGCCGAAATAGTGATGGGACCTACTTAGGTACCATTATCTGCCCCAGAAGTGGTACCTAACTAGGTAGGCTTAGATGACTGACCAAGGTGCTGACAACTTTGGCAGTTGGGAATTTGGAGCGATTGCATCTTTTTGTTCGAATTGAGGGGTTAAGACGAGAACTGCTTGGGGACGATGAGGAAGGTGCTGAGGAAGTGATGAGAGGAGTGGGAACACGAGCCGCCCCTGGCGAAGTAAACGTTTCGTCGTGTTGTTCATTCCATAGGCCCCAAGTGTGAGAAGATTGAGTGTTCACGGAGGTACATGTAGTTTATGACAAATATTCTAATTGAACCAGTGGGTATATGGCGGAGGTCATGCTGCACGACCTCACAAATGCTCTCATAATCTGTACATGTCAGGCATAAGAGACAAGACAATTAATCGCAAGAAACAACAAAATATACTAAATATACTCACCAAGGGACAAACTCAGGATGCAGCTGGAACATCAAGAACACACACAACACAGGCAGGCTGGATGTACGCCTTCACGGTTCAACAGTATGCAGCAAATAGGACAACAGCACACAATCAAAGGCAAGCTTGTGATGCACACTTCGTCCAAAACTGGCAAGGGTGCGGCAATTTGCACAAAATGGAGGCTAAATTCAGAAGAGAAAATAAATCAATCGATACAGGGAAAAAATACTAAATGAACCCACAGAGGGATACAGTCCAGGATGTGGCGGGAACGTTGAGAACACGCGCAGCACAGGCAGGCTGAATGCACGCCTTCACAGTTCAAAAAAGGGACGTGGAACAGCACAGTGGATTGGGAGACAGCGCAGTCACAAGTTGTTCATCCTCAAAGTCGGTTCGAGCCGGCTTCCGACATTGCTTCCACTTTCCCCTTCCATACCTAAACAGTACATGCAGTGTAGAGTAGGGCACGACACCTGGATGATTTATGCCCTTCAAAATATGACTTCTACTAATATTGCCCATTTAGATCATTTATATTTGCCAACTTCTTGCATGAATTCATGGTGTCTTAGTTTACCTTTGACAATCGCATCTTCCGACACTTTGGCGATGATGGATGCCGACATGGAAATGAAAAGGCAGTATGCCCTCATTGACTCAATTCCTGGCATTAGTCTCTGTGCTGTCTCTTGTGGAACCTACAATGCCTTATGGCGCCACTGTGTCCGGCATTTGATAGCATTTTGTCGCGTCATTAAGATGCCCGTTAGGGCAGTTTGGTGGCACCGAACGGTTAGTTCTATGTCTGGCTTTGCTCGTTCCAGCTCATTCAGTGACATTCATTAAGTCTTCTATCTATGTAGTGGAGTTGGCAGAGAAAAACTCAAAGACTGGGTGATACCGGCTTTCCAACATCATTGCTGAAGATTTGGGTGGTTCGTGGCCATCCTTCATGCGTATATTTCACTGCTCCCTTTCATGTGATGCTGACCTCCAAAGAAATGGTATGAGATAAGCCTCTCTCATTTGGAAAAGTTGCTCACCCCTGCCGCAACCATAGGTCTCGTCAAATGCCCTATGATATGGTGCGAACCTTCTGACAGCACGAATTCCACGACTGATAAGGATCATCCCTTATTTGCGGAAGCCCTTGCAAGAATAAAACCACAGGTCGGCCTACCCCTCGATTTCATGAATCAGAATGAGTTTGTGAAGGGTGTGCCCTCCTCGTGGTACTGTGTTCATGACGCTCAAAGCCCAATCCGTTCTGGCCTCCCTTGCTGGGGCCAAGCGAAAGTCCACTGACACCAGCGGTGGTACACTGTCATTCAAAAAGTGGAAGCCAAATCCG
>MU129032.1:2850-24410 GCA_014904985.1 Hydnum rufescens UP504 | reverse complement strand
CTGATATAAGGTACCATTTTCTGCCCCAAAGTGAATGGTTGTGTGATACCTTACTATTAACAAGCACAAAAAGAGCAAGGCGTCGCGCCCTCCGCGCCCTCGCCTCTCATAGGTGATTTTTAACTACTTGTTGAATCCAGGCTCCTATATTCGATTTAATAGGGGGAACTCTAGAATACGCGGGCTCAACCGATGATCAGAAAAGCATGAATTGAAAGTTTGCAAGAGCAGCGCATCCTCCTACATCTAATAAACTGGAATCGCGCCCCTGTATAAGGAACGGGATATGCTTTAACCTTATTAGCCCATTTTGCTGCCCCACTCTTGGGCCCATTGTGACTCATAAATGGGCGACCACTCAGTTCACTTCATGCATCGCCGCCGACAAACCGTTTGTCACACGAATGAGCCCACTGGTATATTGGCATCCCTGCGACACCTTCGCTATTATCGGCTTCGACTCTGGGTAGCTGTTCGGATATTTATATGGTAGGACAGGTATCAATAAGTACCGTTCACGACAATAAGAGCAGCCTGGCTGTCCTTTTGTGTGCCTTTTCTTTTTCTTGTTTTGGCCCTTCACTAATGTTAATTGTATTATATTGTTTTATCGTATATGTGCTTCGTTGGATCTCTGCACCCACCAACCCGCATGCACTGAACCGAAATACACCTTGGACCCACCAACGAGTCCCCAATCATAAAGATATCTGCCGCCTATATCTGCTATTGCGCGAGCACCTTCCCTCCCGGGCACGGATATACGACGACGACAACCACCGGCCCACAAATTACAAGCTAGGGCGTTGCGCAAAGTTCGTTATCAAAACTTCCTCTGTCCATGACCAAAAACCACCACAACAAGGGCAACGGGGAAAGCAAAAGCAGTGCCAACCCAGCATCGCACACGCCGCACCGAGATGAACCCCAGAGGCGATACACGTCCACAACACTGTCGTGTCTGTGGGAGGTATGTTAGTTAGGTTATTCGATCATAATGCCAAACAGGATAATTAGAGCAGCGGAATAAGCTCTCTTTTTGCGCTGCTTTGAAATTTTTACTAAATGTATTTAATTATTCTAGATTGCAGCCTGGTCCAACGCATTGACGATATCCGCAAAACGGCGAGAGCCCAAAGTGGCAAACCTGATACACGGCAATGCGCTGAAAACAGCAGCGCCCAACAAACGCAACATACACAGCGCGCCAAACAACGCAACTACAGTCAGCCGCCAACAACACAAACAGCATCGCGCCAAATCTGAGACGCGACACACGCAACCGCCAATACGAGCTCAGGACCCACACCCACTGCGGCGGTGGTGTGGTAGTATATAAAGTTGAGCCCCACCCCCATAGCTACACCCGCGGCAAAGAGCAGTGAAAAGTGCTCTTTTTGCGGTTATCAATTCTAACTATTTAAAATGTTATTTTAGGTACGACGATAACCGCAAAAACGACAAGAGCAACGCACCGCCAAACACGCGGCACGCAACGCGGCAACGCGATAGATTGCAACACAACACAGCAACGCGACGTGCCAATGGGCAAACGACGCCAACATGCGGCACCACGCCAAATGGAGGACAACAGCCATGGCAACGCGCCAAAGAAGGGGCCCAGAATCACACACCCGCCATTGGCGGGTGTGCGGTTCATTCATATAAAGGTAAAGTCCTCCTCCCAGTCAAGCCACACAAAAAGAGCAGGCGATAAGCTGCTCTTTTGTGTGGTTTTTAATTTCTAACAAACTTAAAAAGTTTGTTGTAGGTCTCAACATCCAGCAAACAAATTACAGAGGCAAACCCCCGCCCCCCCTTTTTACCGAACAACGACCCGATACGAACCCCCATACGTACGTGAGAGTACACGGCCCCAGTACCCCACACCGCTGCAGCGGTGTGGGTACCTACAAGGTATTTTTTTTTCTTTGTTTTTATTCTTAATTCGTTGTGCCAAAAAAGAGCAGTCATAAGCTGCTCTTTTTGCACTGCATGTTTAACTAATTTCATTAATTAGTTTCTCTCAAATATTGGACCAGACCCGGCACGAACCCCCGGACCACAAGACCTGCGAGCGACCGCCATGAACACCAGGAACGGAACCGCGAAGGCCACATGGAAATGAAACCCATGGAGCGACTCCCACCTTGGAGGATTCACCAAATGGAACCAGGCCCCGACTGGGTGATTTCCAGGTTAAGTGTTTTTTTCTTTAGCTACACTTGCCAAGACAGCAGCCTCTGGGCTGCTCTTCTGGGCACAGGGTGAAGCCCACTTGAGGTGAGCCTATGGTTTATATCTATATATACTATAAATAATAAAATATAAATATATTAAATTAATAATGCATAATTCTGCATGGCCCTGGGCTGCTTGGGGGGGCCCCTTGATGTATTTGCAGGGGCCCCCAGGCCCTCCTGGTTAAAAATAACATCTAGTTGATATAATAAATGCAAGGTCAATTATATCTAATATGATGCAGGAAAAGGTGGCTGCCAGCTGGTAAAGGAAACGCGGAAAATGAATGGGAATGAATGGAGATGGGGCAAATTTGGAAACAGGCTTGGAACCAAAACGGAACAAACCGGAAACAAATCACGGAAATTAACTGGAAGCCGGTTTTTTTATTGTCTATGTGTGACCGGGTCTTGAAGCGGTGAAGCTGTCGAAGGATCAGAAATATTAATCAGGATTGGTGCGCACGCGCCAGTATTCACTTGTGGATAGTCTAACATACCTTCATCCTAAATGCAGGCTTTAAGGCCCAAAAAATTCCCCTGTACGATGATTTCATGGATGGTGGCAGGAGATCCCTCTGTAACTCTCCTCCCAATCGTGGGGCGCATTAAAAGGAATGCAGCACCTTGCGTGTGTTGCTCGTTGTCTCTACCTATCTATTCGGTTTTAACTAACACATTAATGATCTAATCGTGATGTATCTCTTCAGATAGGTTATCGCATCTCTATCCTATTTTCGTACTCCGAAGAACAGCGTGAGCCCTAGAACGTGACTGCCCATAGGAAAAGGATGATGAAGAATGGAGAGTCACGGAACAAGACTGTCGGGAATAGTGATCAGTTGCCTGCCGAAGACGCCACAACCGCTCGGCATATGCGTCGCATTGGGATAGTCCTGGATTTGGGGGTTTGTTTTGCGATGGAGAAAGGATGGAGATGGATTTGAGCAGAGGGAAGAACATGCATTGGAGAGAACGAGGATGAGTGGGTGAATTTGGTCTTCTCTATAGCGGTCTGTCTGCTAATTTTTTGTATGTAGTCACTTCCACGGTCGTTCGTGATCCCCCAGCCTCACCATTTGGGGGGTGGTTGCGTACTCCTTTCCCAGACTCGCCAATTTCCCCTCGTTTCCCCAGTCTCTCCACATCCATTCTTCCACCAAGAAGCCACAAAGCACCTCTCCGGATTTACCCATGCATCCCCGGCCATGGCTGGTGCAAAAAGAAGCACTCAAAGAAGAGGGATGCTCTTGCAGTTTTCAGGCTGACATGGCAGGAGTCCACACTAGTGCTCTGAAACATAAAACCGACATCCATGCTCAAATCCAAATCGAAACACACGACAACGTACCAAACGACGCGACACACGGCAACGCGCCAAACAACGCGACACACGGCAACACGCCAAATGAGGATGCGACCACACTAAATAAGGGCCCCAGGAACCACACACCCACCATGGCGGGTGTGTGGTCCTATATAAGGTGAGTCCCTACCCCCCCAGTAGCTACAGCCATGCAAAAAGAGCAGTGAAAGCTGCTCTTTTTGCGTGGCGTTTAATTCTTAACTAATTTACAACCTTTTATTCTATTGTAGGTCTTCACTTCTCGCGCCAACGAATACCGACGCAAAACCCCCCATAACCCCAGCCTATCGACACCCGAACGACGGGACCTGGGGGGACCCGTCCAAACCGCCGTACATATGAGCCGGAGTACGGCCCCAGTACCCCACACCTGCTGCAGCGGGTGTGAGGTACTACAAAGTAAGTTTATTTTTTTATTTCTTATTCTTGTGGTGCAAAAAGAGCAGCGTACGCTGCTCTTTTTGCGTTGCATTCATTTTCAACTAACCCATTATTATTCTCTAGATCCTGGCCAGAACCCGCACGAACGCCCAACCACAAACCCACGCGAACGACCGCCGCGAACGAAACCGCAAACGACCACAAACAACTGCAGGGAGGACGTACAAACCGCGGTACGTACGAGCCGGAGTACACGACCCCAGTACCCCACACCCGCTGCAGCGGGTGTGGGGTACTACAAAGTAAGTTTTATTTTCTTTATTTCTTATTCTTGTGGTGCAAAAAGAGCAGCGTACGCTGCTCTTTTTGCGTTGCATTCATTTTCAACTAACCTATTATTATTTCTCTAGATCCTGGCCAGAACCCGCGCGAACGCCCAACCACAAACCCACGGAACGACACGCGCGTGAACGAAAACCGCAGGGAGGACCCATACAACCCGCTGTACGAGCCGGAGTACAGGACCCCAGTACCCCGCACCCGCTGCAGCAGGTGTGGGGTACTGCAAGGTATGTTTTGTTTTTGTTTTTATTTTGTATTCTTGTGGGCAAAAAGAGCAGCGTAAGCTGCTCTTTTTGCGCTGCATTACTGTTCCGCTAATGTTTCATTTTAAATTTCTCTAGATCCTGAACCAGAACCCGCATACACCCCCAACCACAAACTCGCCGAATGACACGCTGCAAACAAAAACCGTGAACAAGCCCCCACGAACGAAAACCGCTCCCTCGAGGGAGCGCCCAAATGGACCCGGCCCTGACCGGGGCATATGAACCCCACCCAGGTGTGGTGGGTATATGCAGGTGCGTGACCTGCAGGAACTATACCCCCCCTGTGGTGGCAGACCCCGGGGGGGATAATATGTATATAGCATAATGTATATAATAATAGTAGTAATAATAATAATAAATAGTGAACAAATAATAATAATAAATATATAATCTAGCACAGCCATGGATTGGCCGAAATGGCCATATTTCGGCCGATACTGTATGGGGGACCTATTAGGTACCATTTTCTGCCCCAAAAATGGTACCTAAATTAGGTCCCCCATGTGACTGACCAGGCTGATTTAGGGAATTGAAGGCGTGAAAAATTGAAAAGTGCCAGAATCGTCTAATATAACTGGTCGCCCATGTAGGGGTATGCATTTACTATCATTATATTTAAATTTGGGCCAATTGTGACTCATAGAAGTGGCCCCATCCACTCTGCAATTAGCCATATCATGCCTTATTTGAGCTCTGACTTATTATCGTCATCTTATTCACATTTTTGGACAAATATATATTATATAGTGTTTATTTCATGTCTATATACTTGGTATTAATATGTATTCTGCTTGCAGCACCGCGCTTGGGCACTTTTTAACAACCGGCAATTGCCGGCGTTGAGTCGTCTTCTTCCGAAACCACAACAAGCCGCCGCCTGGAAAGGCAAGCAGACGACCACACACCCACAGTGGTGGGTGTGTGGTCACAAGGTGAGTATTTTATTAGTAGATACAATGGCACAAAAAGAGCAGCGAAAGCTGCTCTTTTTGCGCTGCTTTGAAATTTTTTACTAATGTATTTAATTATTCTAGATTGCAGCCTCGTCCAACGCATGACGATAATCCGCAAAACGGCGAGAGCCCAAGTGGCAACATGATACACGGCAATGCGCTGAACAGCAGCGCGCCAACAACGCAACATACAGCAGCGCGCCAACAACGCAACATACAGCAGCGCGCCAACAACACGACATACAGCATCGCGCCAAATGAGGACGCGACACACGGCAACGCGCCAAACGAGCCTCAGGAACCACACACCCACTGCGGCGGGTGTGTGGTAGTATATAAGGTGAGCCCCCACCCCCAGTAGCTACACCCGCGCAAAAAGAGCAGTGAAAGCTGCTCTTTTTGCGTGGTATTCAATTCTTAACTAATTTAAAAATGTTATTTTGTAGGTACGACGATAACCCGCAAAACGACAAGAGCAACGCCACACGCCAACACAACGCGGCAACGCAACGCGGCAACGCGATAGATGGCAACACAACACAGCAACGCGACGTGCCAATGGGCAAACGACGCAACATGCGGCACCACGCCAAATGAGGACACAGCCCATGGCAACGCGCCAAAGAAGGGCCCAGAATCACACACCCGCCATGGCGGGTGTGCGGTTCTATATAAGGTAAGTCCCCCTCCAGCTACAGCCACACAAAAAGAGCAGCGAAAGCTGCTCTTTTTGTGTGGTTTTTAATTTCTAACTAACTTAAAAGTTTGTCTTGTAGGTCTCAACATCCCCAGCAAACAAATACAGAGGCAAAACCCCCGCCCCCCCCCTTTTTGACGCCCGAACAACGGGCACCCATACGAACCCCCATACGTACGAGTGAGAGTACACGGCCCCAGTACCCCACACCGCTGCAGCGGGTGTGGGGTACTACAAGGTATTTTTTCTTTATTTTTATTCCTTATTCTTGTGGCACAAAAAGAGCAGCATAAGCTGCTCTTTTTGCGCTGCATTGTTTAACTAATTCATTAATTAGTTCTCTAAATATTGGACCAGAGCCCGCACGAACCCCCGACCACAGACCCGCCGAGCGACACGCCATGAACAAAAACCAGGAACGAAACCGCGAAGGCCCACATGAATGAAACCATGAGCGACTCCCCCTTGAGGGATCACCCAAATGGAACCCAGGCCCCGACTGGGGTGAATTCCAGGTAAGTGTTTTTTTCTTTAGCTACACTTGCACAAGAACAGCAGCCTCTGAGGCTGCTCTTCTTGGGCACAGGGTGAGCCCCACTGGGTGAGCCTATGGTTGTATATACTAATATAATACTAATAATAATAATAATAATAAATATATAAATTAATAATGCATAATCTGGCAGGGGCCCCTGGGCTGCTTGGGGGGGCCCCTTGATTGTATTGCAGGGCCCCCAGGGGCCCCCTGGTAAAAACATCTAGTTAGATATAATAAATGCAAGGCTCATTATATCTAATATGATGCAGAAAAGTGGCTGACCAGCCTGGTAAAGGAAACGCGGAAATGAAGGGGGAATGAAATGGAGATGGGGACAAATTGGAAACAGGCTGGAACCAAAACCGGGAACAAACCGGAAACAAATCCGGAATTAACTGGGAAGCGGATGAACTCTGACAGCTTGGTGCAACAGGAGCGGGTCTTGAAGTCGGTGAAGCTGTCGAAGGATCAGAAATATATAATCAGATTGGTGCGCACGCGCCAGTATTCACTTGTGGATAGTCTAACATACCTTCATCCTAAATAGCAGGCTTTAAAGCCCAAAAATTCCCCTGGTATCGATGAATTTCATGGATGGTGGCAGGAGCATCCCTCTCTTAATCCAATCGGAATTATGAATGTGGTCTCTGCGACTTCGGATGAGCGTCGCGATGCTCTTCAGAATCTATTTGACTCCCGGAACTCTGATGAAGGTGATGAAGATAGGAGAAGACGGGAATTTCAGTTGCTGATGCAGACGCTCGCATTGGAAGTCCTGATTGGGGGGTCTCGTTCGGCGATGAGAAAGATGGAGATGGATTTGAGGCAGAGGAAGAAATGCATGAGGAGAACGAGGATGAGGTGAATTTGGTCTTCTCTATAGCGTCTGTCTGCTAATTTTTGTATGTAGTCACTTCCAGGTCTTCGTGCATCCCCCAGCCTCACCATTGGGGGCGGTTGCGCTACTCCTTTCCCAGACTCGCCAATTCCCACTCGTTTCCCCAGTCTCTCCACATCATCTTCCACCAAGAAGCGCAAAGCACCTACTCCGGATTTACCCACTGCGTCCCCCGGCATGGCTGGTGCAAAGAAGAAGCACTCGAAGAAGAGGGATGCTCTTGCAGTTTTCGGTGACATGGCGGAGTCCGACGCTAGTGCTCTGAAACATAAAACCGACATCCATGCTCAAATCCAAATCGAAAAGATACGTGCTCGCGAACGTGAAGCAAAGGAGCGGATTGCCGCAGAAGAGCGTCGGCACAAGCGCCAACTTGAGGCTGAAGAGCGCCGTGCTAAGGCTGACCGAGATGCACAACTCCGCACACTGCAGGTGATTATGGCTGCTCAGCGAGGCATGGCAACTGGTGGAGGCCTTGGTACCTCCAGGGGGTTCGGTAATGTGCCTTTCCCCCCCAATCCTGATACATTTGATCAGGGTATGTTCTCTGGCGATGAGTACAGTCATAGTGATGGGATGGGCACTCCTGGTGACACTTTTGCTTTCGAGAATTCTGTTAACTAGTCTATTGATGGATTGAGGTGAATCAGCCTTCATTTTTCTTGAAGGCGAATTATCTTTATACTGTATATACTTCATATCTTTTCGTGCCTCCCTTGTCCTCATTTCAGCTTCAGGGATCCGAAGCTCATATTTAGGAAGAGTCTGAAATACTATCAGTGATGGCTTCTCTAAGGAGGACATGCTGCCTCTGCCCAGGTGACACCTGAACACCCGATTCAGCATCAGGAATCAATGGCCCATCTACCCATTCATCAGGCTCGACTTCGGCCTCACGTCCCTCAGCAAGAATCTCACGATAAAATGGATCCAATTCATCAATACCACCCTCAATAGAGATGATGAGGTTGTGGAGAATCAAACAGACAGTTATCCAATTGACCACAAGTTTGTGGTCACGTGGGCATGAGATTTGTTGCTGCAGACTCTGTAATGAACCAAAGCGCCCCTTGAGATACCCCATAGTATGCTCATATTTGACTTGAACCTTCAAATTCATAAATTGGGAGACGAAATTTGGAAAAAAAAAGGTGGTGAAACAACTCACCCTCGAGAGGTAGTAGTTGAAAGTCTTGTTTTCTGGTTGCTGGTTAAGCGGTTTTTTGAATGGGACCACACACCATGGCTGGAGGGCATAGCCTGAATCCGCCCACATGAATTCACCACGGGCAAACCAATGCGCAGGATCCTTTGAGATGGATGCCTCTCGGAAAGCTGAAGAGTCGTGTGCACTGCCAACAGGGCCAACAACATAATCAATTATTTGATAGTTTGGGAGGTTCACAATCTGCGTTTAGATGGGATTAGGTGAGCATGCAAGTACATGGCACAGAATTCACTGACACACCTGGACATTTAGCGAGTAGTTTGACTTACGGTCAAAATAAGCCTCCCCATGAAAGCCTGGCTTATCAGCAAGTGGAACAAGAGTCCCATCTACCATACAGTATCCATGCCGCCATGCAAAACAACTGGCTTCACCAACCCAAGCCTTAGCATTCGCGATTTCCTCCCCATTGGGCTGATGGATAGCTGTATCATGATGCACCATGAATGCTAGCATCACTCGCTGGGTGCAGGATACAACCGCACCAGCACTATGCCCTGCCCACTGAGCAATAGATTCCACAGAGGAAGCATTCCCATTATGGCCGATGCGGAAAAGGAAGATGGCAAGCTGATATGGAACAGGAAGTTGAGGCTTGTTGGAGTTTGAGTGAAAAACAAGGTCATCCTGGATCATCGCGAGCAACACATCAAAAGTTGCCAGCAACAGCTGGAGGTTCCGGTGAAAGCGCTTTGGGTGGTCTCGGCGGTATGCTGAGAGGACAAGTTCAAGTTGGGACACTTTTGGAACAGGTGTGTTGGGAACAAGGACTTGTGTCTGCCCCAAGATCTCAAAGAATTTATGAATACGGTGCATGTTGGCAGCATGGGCAAACTTGGGGGAGGCCACTTCTTGTGCCAAATCATCAAAGTAGGTGTCAACTGAGGATAGGGAGAAGGAAGATGCAATAGAAGCTGTGGAGGGATTCGAGTATAGTGATAGGTTCTCATCACCTGTAAGGCCGAACTCATCCATTACAGATGCATGATATATTTGTCAGAGATGATCCACATAAATAAATAACGAACGTGTTAACTGCTCATGCACAGAGAGAGCTGGCATAACAGAGAGGTTCAGTTGATGTGGGACAAGTGATGAAGTGTTGCATGTATGGGAAAATGCATATACCCTAACCCGTGCATATCTGACCCGCTTATGCCAGGCCTTTAGTGAGTCTTAAGTCCAAAGATAAAATGGGGGTTCATTTCTATGGGCAAAAGATGGTCCTTAAGATCTATCTTTTGACAATCTTTTTTTGAATCTTTTTTGAATCTTTTGGTACATCTTTTTCTATTATGAAACACCCTATTGACTACACATAGTCTATGTATAGACTATGTGTAGTCAATATAAACTTTGCATGAGGTTTTATGTTTAACTTCAGTTCAAAGTAACCTACTTCTCAAGGAACCTGCTTACATAACATTAAAAAAAGTAAATTTTAAAAAAAAGCAAAAGGGGTTTTAATTTTTTAAATAAAAAGACATGGAATTTTTAAAAAATGTTTTTCAAAAGATTTAATTTTTTTTTCCCAAGTGGAAATGATTTTTTTTTTCCCAAAAAAAAAAAAAAAAAATTGGGAAAAAAAAAAAAAAGAAAAAAACAAAGGCCAAAAATTTTTTTTAGGGTTTTTACGAGTTTTTTTTAAGGAAAAAGCTTTTTTTTTCCAAAAAAAAAAAAGAAAAATAAAAAAAAAAAAGGCACCGAAAAAAAGTTTTTTTTTTTATCCCCCCCCTTTTAAAAAAAAATTTTTTTTTTGCCAAAAAAAGGTTGGATTTTTTGGGGCCATCTTTTTTTTTTTTTCTTTTTTTTATTTTGGGTTCCAAAGAATTTTGGCCAAAAAAAAAAAATTTTTTTTTAAAAAAAAAAAAAAAAAAATTTTTTAATTGTTCGATTTGGTTAATTAAAAATTTTTATGCAAACCCTTTGGGCATAAAAAAAGGCAACTTTGTTTTAAAAAAATTTATATTTAAAAACGGACATTCCTTTGCCGCATTTTTTTTTTTTTTCGAAAAATTTTTTTTTTTTTTTTCATGCCCTTTCAAAAATTTTTTTTTTTTTTTCCGCCCTAAATTTTTTTTTTTTTAGGGGGGGGGAAAAAATTTTGAAAAAAAAAAAAGCGTTTTTGGGAGAAAAAAAAAAAAAAAAAATTTTGGGGAAGAAAAAAAAAAAAAAAAAAAATGGGCGAAAAAGGGAAAAAAAACTTTTTTCCCAAAGGGTAAATAAAAACGAAAAATTTTTTTTTAAAAAAAAAAGGGCCGGGCCCCCTTTAAAAGCCCCAAAGGGTGGGGGCCATTAGTTTTTAACTTAAAAATTTTTGACGCGCATGAAACATTAATTTAGGAAAAAAAAATTTTGGGGGCCCCAAAAGTTTTTTTTTTTTTTCTGGGGGGAAAACCCCATTTGTTTAGAAAAAAAAAAAAAAAATTGGGCCCAAAAAAAAAAAAAATTTTTTCCACTTTTTGAAAATTTTTTTAAGGGGGATTTATCGTTTTGCCTTTAAATTTTTTTTTTTTTTTTTTTGAGAAGAAAAAAAAAAAGAAAAGGCTCGTAAAAAAAAACCTGTAACTTTTTTAAATTTTGCTTTGTTTTTTTCTTTTTTTTCATTTTTTTTTTTTGGGGGAAAAAAGAGAAAAAAAAATTTTTTTTAATTTTTCAAGACTTGAAAAAATTAGTTTTTTTTTTTTGGAAATTTTTTTTTTTTTATTCCATTTTAAAATTTTTTTTTCTTTTTATAAATTTTAAACCTGCTATACCTAATTTGTATTTTTTGGTTTTAAAAAAAACTTTTGGTTTTTTAAACGGGGCCCAAAAAAAAGGGGCCAAACCTTTTTTTGGGCGCTTTTTTTTTTTTTTTTTTTTGGGTACCCGGGCAAAAATTTGCCGCGGCGGTTTTTTTTTGAGTTTTTCCCATCTTTTTTTTTCCTTTTTTTTTTCAAAAACAAATTTTTTTTCCCAAATTTTTTTTTTTGAAAAAAAAAAAAAAAACCCTACCAAAAAAAAAAACCAAGGCAAAAACTTTTTGCCTTTTTTGGAAAAATAAAAAAGGCAAAAAAGCCCCAAAACGGGGAACCCCCAAAAACCAAACACCCCCCCGCTTGTTTGGGGGTTTTTTGGGTTTGTTTTTGGTCCCCAAACCCAAAAAAGGTTTCTGGAAAAGTTTTTTTTTTTTTTTTGCTTTAAGTTGGAATTTTTTTTTAACCCAATGGCCGGCAAAAAAAAAAAAAGGAAAAAAAAAGCGAAAAAAAAAAAAAAAAAAAAAAAAGCCTTTTTTCTTTTTTTTTTTTTGCGCTGCTTTTGAAAAAAAAAAGAATTTTTGTTTTTATACTAAAAAATTGCGGGTTCTTTTTTTTTTTTTTAAAATTTTCATTTTTTATTTATTTTTTTTCTTAAGATTTGAAGGCCTGTTTTTTTTTTTTAAACTTTTTTTCCCCAAAAAGGGCCCAATACAGAAAAAAACCAAAAAAAAGAAAAAAAAAAACACGTTTGGGAAGAAAAAAAAAAAATTTTGAAAATTGAAATCAAAGGGGGCCCAAAAAAAAACGGGCAATGTTTTTTGCGAAACCAACCGGGGGGGGGCAAAAAAAAAAAAAAAAAAAAAAAAAAAAAAAAAAAACCCAAAAAAAAAAAAAAAAATTTTTTTTTGGGCCAAAAAACCGCGCCAAAAAAAAGCGGACCCACGGAAAAAAAAAACCCAACATTTTTTGGGAAAAACAAACATTACCAAAATATATATAAAAAAAAAAAAACGGAAAACGCGGGGACCAACACGAAAAAAAAAAAAAAAAAACCAAAAGCGTTTTTTTTTTTTCTTTTTACCAAAAACGACGCCGGGGAAAAACCAAAACCCCCAACGGGAAAAAACCAAAAAAAAAAAACGGTTTTTTTTTTTAAAAAAAAAACCCAAAAAACGGGAACGCCGGGTGAAAAACCCCACCAAAAAAAGGGAAACCCCAAAAAAAAACGGGGTTTTAACCAAAAACCGACGCGGGAACAAAAAAACAACCCGGGACCCCCCAAAACGGTTTTAACCCAAAAAAAAAAAAAAGAAAACGAAAACCGCGAAACAGGCAAAACGGAACCAAAACGGGTAAACCCAAAAAAAAAAAAAAAAACGGAACGGGGCCGGGGGCAAACAACCACCGGAAAACCCCCAAAAAGCGGTTTTTTTGTAACCCCCAAAAAAAACGAACCCCGGGCCCGGAAAACCCCAACCCACGGGACAAAACGTTTACCCAGGAAAAACCGGACGGCGGGAAAAAAAACCCAACCAGAACCCCGGGGGCCAAAAAAAAACAAATAAACGCCGCCCCAGCCAGAAAAAACAAAAAAAAACAAAATAAATCTGCGGGGGGGAAAAAAACAAACAACCGGGGCCCAAAACACCCGGGGGCCCCAAAAAAAAAAAAAGAATTTTGAAGGGGAATTTTTTTTTTGGCCGGGGACCCAAAAACAAAACCACTTAGAAAAAAAAACAGAAAAAAAACAATTGCTTTTTAAGAAAGGGGGCCCCCCCCCAGGGGGGGGGATAAAAAAAAACCCCCCACCCCCGAAAAACCCCCCCCCAACCCCATGGGCGGGGGTTTTGGTTTTTGCTTTTTTTGGGGTTTTCCCCTTTTTTTAATTTTTTTTAATTTTTTAAAGGGTTGGGGAGGGGGGGGGTTTCCCCCTTTTGTGTTTTTTTTAAAAAACCCCCCCCCCAAAGTAAGCTTTTTACCAAAAAAAAAAAAAGGGGGGCCGGCCGGGGGTCCAACAAAAAAAAAAAAAAAAAAAGGAGGCCCAGCAAAAAAATAAAAAAGGGCTGCCCCTTCCTTTTTCTTTTTTTTTTGCGTTTTTTTGGGGGCGGTGTTTTACAAATTTTTTCCTTAAAAAAACCTTTTAAATTTTTTTACCAAAAAAACCCTTTGTTAAATTTCTTTAATTTTGTTTTTTAGTTTTTCTTTTTTTCCCAACCTTTTTTCCCCCCCTTTTCGGCGCCAAAAACCGGAAAAAATTAAACGGGGGACCGGGGGCAAGAGAGAAAAAAACCCCCCCGCATTAAAAAAACCCCCCCAGGGGGCCTTTAATCGGGGGGGACCAAAACCCCCGAAACGGGAACGGGGGGGACCCCCTTTTGGGGGGGAAAACCCCCGGGTTTTTTCCCCAAAAAAAAACCCCCGGGGCGTTAAACCAATTTTTTTTTTAATTTTTTTTTTTTTTGGGAAAAAAAAAAAAAAAAAAAAAAAAGAACAAAAAGGGCCCGGGTGGGGGAGGTTTTTTTAACGGGGGGGGGGGGGGCCCCCCCCCCCCAGGGTTTAACCCCCCCCCCCAAAAAAACGAAAAACCCCCCGGGGCTTGGCGAAAAAAAGCCAGGGGTTTTTGGGTGGGAAAGGGGTTACCTTACCCCCCAAAAAAAAAGGTTAAAGAAAAGGTTTTTTTTATTTTGTTTATTTTTTTTTTTTCTTTATTTTTCCTTTTTTTTTTGGGGTTTTTTGGTTTTTTTTGTGGCAAAAAAAAAAAAAAAAAAAAAAAAGGGGGGGGGGAAAAGCCAGCGGTTTTTACCCTCCGCTTTTTTTTTGCTTTTTTTTTCTTTTTTTGGCGGGTTTTGGCCCCAATTTTTTCACTTTTTTTTTCAACTTAAAGAAAACCCCCCAAATTTTTAATTTTAAATTTTTCCCTTCTAGAAAATTTTTTTTTTTCCCCTTTGGGGGCCCCAAAAAGGGGGTGGGGGGGGGGAAAAAAACAAACCCCCCCGCGTGGGGGGGGAAATTTTTTTTTTTGCCCCCCCCCCAAAAAACCCCACCCCAAAAAAAACCCCCCAGAACGGGGAAAAAACGGGGACCAACCGTTTTTTGGAAACCGAAAAAAAAAAAAAGAAAAAAAAAAAAAAAAAAAAAAAAAAAAAAAAAAAAAAAAAAAAAAAAAAAAAAAAAAAAAAAACCTTTTTTTTTTTTTCAAAAAAAAACCAAAAAAAAAAAAAAAAAAAAAAAAAACCCCCCCCACAAAAAAAACGGGGGGAAAAAGAAACTGCCCCAAAGGGGGGAAAAAGGGAAATCGTTTAACCCCCAAAAAAAACCCCGCCGGGTAACCGTTTTTAACGGAGGGGGGCCGGGAAAAGGGTAAACAAAACGGGGGGGGGGGAAAAAAACCCCCCCAGTTACCCCCACCCCAAAACCCTTTTGCTGGGGGGGGGGGCCAAAAAAAAAAAAAAAAAGCGGGGGGGGGGGTTTTTTTGGGGTGGGGAACTTACCCCCAAAAGTTTTTAAGGGGGGGGGTTTTTTAATTTTTTCCCTTTTAAAATTTTCTTATTTTTCTTTGGGTTTTTTTTGGGGGCTTTTGCCAAAAAAAAAAAAAAAAAAGAAAAGGGGGTGGCCAGCGTTTAAACGCTGGCTTTTTTTTTTTTTTTTTTTGGGCCCAAAAATTTTTTTTTGCCATTTCATTTCCAAACCGGGGAAAAAACAAAAAAAATAAAAAAAAAAAAAGAAAAAAAAAAAAAAAACCCTTTTATTTTATTTATTTTTTTTCTCTAAAAGGAAAAAATTTCCTTGGGGGGGGCCAAAAAAGGGAAAAACCTTGCGCGAAAAAGAGAATTTTTTTTTTTTTTTTTGGGGGGCCCGCCAAAAAAAAAAAAAAACAAAAAAAAAAAAAAAAAACCCCACATTTTTGGGGGGAAAAAGAAACATCTTGCCCAGGGTTTGAAACGGGGAAAAAAAAAAACCCGGGCCAAAAAGGGGGGAAAAAAGGGGGGGGAAAAACCCATTTTACCAATAAAGAGGGACCCGGCCTTTAACCGAAAAAAAAAGGGGGCCCGGGGAGGTTTTTTAAAAACCCAAGGGGGAACCCCCCCCAATAAACCCCCGGGGGCCCCAGAAAAAACCCCGTGCCCAAAAAAAAAAAAAGGGGGGCCCCAAAAGGGTGTTGTTTTTTTTGGGGGGGGTTTTTTTACCTGAAAGGGTTTTTATTTGTTTTTGTTTTTTTTTTTTTTTTTTTTTTTTTTTTTTTTGTTTTTTTTTTTTTTTTTTTTTTTTTTTTTTTGGGTTGGGGCAACAAGAGAAAACAAAAAAAAAGGGGAGGCCAAAAAAGGCGGTTTTTAAAAAAAAAAAAAAGGGGGCTTTTTTTGGGGGGGCTTTTTTTCTTTTTTCTTTTTTTTGCCCGGGGCTTTGGGGGGCAATTTTACTTGGTTTTTTTTTTTTTCCGGGCTTTTAAAAATTTTTTTTTTTGGGTTTTTTTCAATTTTTTAAAAATTTTTTTTTTTTTTTTTCTTTAAGGGGGGAAAATTCCCTTTTTTTTAACCCCCCGAAAAAAGAAAATAAAAAACCCCCAACAATACCAAAAAACCCCCCCCCAAAAAAAACCACAAAGAAAAAAAAAAAAAAAGAAAAAAAAAAAAACTCGGCCGGGAAAATGGGGGAACGCGCCCCGGGCAAAAGACGGAAAAAAAAAAAAAAAAAAAAAAAAAAAAACTGGGGGGAAAAAAACAAAGGGCCCCCCCCCAACCCGGGAAACGGGAGAAAAAAAAAAAAAAAAAAACCCGCTCTTTTTCCCGGGGGAAAAGGAAGCGGCCCCCCCCCAAAAAGAAATGGGGAAAAAAAAAAAACCCCCCTGGGCCCCCCCGACCCCGGGGGGGGGGGGGGCAAAAAATAATGGGAAAAAAAAACCCCACCCCAAAAAGGGGGGCCGTTGTTTGGGGTTGGGGGGGGGGGGTAATAATGGGGGGCAAAAAAAAAAAAACGTTGGTTTTTTTTGCCGGGGTTTGGAAAAAACCCCCCCTTTTTGGGGGCCAGGGGGGGGGGGGGGAAAAAAACCCCCATTTTTAAAAACCCCCCCCTTTTTGGGTCTTTTTTGGGTTTTGGGGGTTGCCAAAAAGGGGGAAAGAAAACCCCCCCCGGGGGGGGGGGGATAAAATTAAATGGTATTTATTTTAGGCCCATAAAAATTTTTTTTTGTAATGTTATAATTTTTAAAAAATTTAGTTTTTTTAGTTTTTAAAAGCAAAATTTTTTTTAATAAATAAAAATTTTTTTTAAAAAAAAAAAAAAATAAAAAAGGGTGGAAAAAAAATAAAATAATTTTTAAAATTTAAAAAAAAAAATAAATTATAAATTTTTTTTCTATAAAAAGGCCACCCCAAAAAAAAAAAAGCCATTTGGGGGGGGGATTTGTGGGGGTTCCGGAAAAAAGAAAAATTTTTTGGGGGGCCCCATTTTTTCCCCGGGGGCCCCATTTTTTACTTGGGTTAAATTTTTTGGGGGGGGGGGAAAAGGCCCCTTTTTTAAAACTTTCTTGAGGGTTTAACCCCCATTTTTTTTCTTTTTTTTTTTTCCCCCCAAAAAAAAAAAAAAAAAAAAAAAAAAAAAAAAAGGGGGTTTTTTTTTTTAACCCCTAAAAATTTAGGTGTTTCCCCCCCCCCCCCAAAATTTTGGTGGGAAGGCTTTTTGGGAGACCCCACAAGGGGGCGGTGGGCCCCTTTTCCAATGGGCCAAATGGCTGGAAAATGTTAAAGATTGGCCTTGTCATTTTTCCAAAAAAACTTGGGGGGGGGAAAAATTTTTTTTCCCCCCTTTTTTTTTGTTCCCACAAAAAAAAAAAAAAAAACCTTTTTTTTTCCCGGCCCCCACCTTTGGATCCCTAAGGTTCCTTTTTTTTTTTTTTTTTCCCCCTTTTTCCCAAAAAAGAAAAGGTGGTCCGG
Source organism: Hydnum rufescens UP504 (assembly GCA_014904985.1). Classification (NCBI taxonomy): domain Eukaryota; kingdom Fungi; phylum Basidiomycota; class Agaricomycetes; order Cantharellales; family Hydnaceae; genus Hydnum; species Hydnum rufescens. The sequence continues at coordinate 6,833 of MU129032.1, read as the reverse complement.
GGGGTGGGGGAAACCACCCCCTTTTCCAAAAAAAAAAAGGGGGGTTTGTGGAAAAAAAAAAAGGGGCGTTTTTGAATCTGGGCCCTTCTTGGGGGATTTATTTTTTTTTTTTGCAAAAAAAAAAAAAAAAAAAAAAACTTGGGGGGGGAAAGCAGTTTTTACCCTTTTCTTCCGCCAAAGGGGGGGGGGGGGCCTTTTTTCAAAAAAAAAAGAGGAAAAATCTTTTTTGGGGGGGGGAAAAAGGTTGGCCAACGCCCAAGTTAAAAGGGTTTTTTCCTATCGGGGGGGGAAAAAAAAAAAGGAAAAAAAAAAAAAAAAAAAAAAGTCTTTTGTTTTTTTGTTTTTTTTTTTTAGAAAAGGGCCTTTGGGAAAAGGGGGAAGGGGGGGGGGGGAAATCTTTAAATTGGGACATTCTTTTTTAATTTGGGGGAACCCCCAAAAACAACGGGGGAAAAGAATGCTTTTTCCAAAAATGGGGGGGGCCCCCATTTTAAAAATTTTCCCGAAAAAAGGGGCTCTTGGGGGAGGGGGGGGGCATTTTTTTGGGGAAAAGGAAAACGATTTTTTTAAACCTAAAAGGGGGGGGGAGGGGGCTTCTTTCCCCACAAAAATCCTTTTGGAATTCTTTCGGGAGACTTTTTTTCCGTTTGGTTGGGGGACCAGAACCCAAGCAAAAAGTGGGGAAAAAACCTCACAGTAAAAAAACTTTCCCGGGGAGAAAACTCGGGGCCAACCAAAAGGGAAAAAAGGGGGGGGGGGGGCTAAAATTTTTTGTGGGGGGGGAAAGGGGACCCCCCCCCCCCCCAAAAAAAAAAAAAAAAAAAAAAGGGGCCCCCCCGGGCTTGGGGGGAAAAAATAAATTTTTTTCCTTTTTTTTTTTTTTTCCCCAGGTTTTTTTTTTTTTTTCCCAAAAAAAAACCTTTCCCACCCCTTCCCCCAAAAAGCCACTTTTTTGGCCTTTTCCCCCAAAGGGGGGGTCCAACAAGTTTTTCTGGGGGGAACCAAAGGATTTGGGCTCTTTTTTTTCCCACGGGGTGGGGGCCCCCCAAGGGTGGGAAACCCCCAAACCCCGGGGCAAAAGGGGGGGAAGGGGGGGGACCTTTTCCCCAAAATTAGGACCCCCTCCAAAGAAATTTTTTTGGGTTTAAAGGGGTTTTTTTTCCCCCCTTTTTTTTTTTTTTACTTTAAAAGCCCCGACTTTTGCTGTATTTTTTTTCCCAAAAAGGTTCCCCATTTTTTGTTTTTTTTTTGGGCCCCCCTTAGGACAACCCCCCAACCAAAAAAAAAAAAAGGGAGGTTTTTTGTTTTTTGGGGTGGGCAAAAGTTTTGGGGGGAAGGGGACCCTTAAAAAAGGGGGGGTTTTGGGAAAAAAAAAAAAAGGGGCTTTTTTGAATAAAAAAAAAAGGGGCCCTTCAGGGGAATTTTTTTTTCCAAAAAAAAAAAAGGGGGCCCCAATTGGGGGGGGGGGGGGGGGGAGGGGATTTTTTTGGGAATTTACAAAAAAAAGGTAGGGGGTTTTTTTTCCCAAAAAAAAGGGAATTCCCCCATTTCCCCCCAAAAAGGGAGTTACGAGAAAAAAAAAAAATTGGGAAGATTTTTTGGTGGGGGGGGGCTTTTGGGGGGGAAAGGGGGGGCTTTCAAAAACGGCTGAAAAAAAAAAAGAATTGGGGACCTTTCCCAAAAAGGGGTTCCCCCCTCCCTGGGGGGGTCCCGCTTTTTCCGGCAAAAAAGGATTGGTGGGGGTCCTTTAATTGGTTTTCCCCAACCCCTTTTTTTGGGGAACTTTCCCAAAAAAAAAAAAACCCCTTCAAAGTTCAATTGAAAAAAAAAAGCCCAGGGGGTTTTTTCCTGTGGGAACAATAAAAAACCACCCCCATTTTTTTTTTTTGGGGGGGACAAAACGCGCCCCCCCAAAAAACCCCCCCAAACAAGCCCCCAACACCCCCCCCCAAAAGAAACCAAATGGGGGGGGAAAAAAAAAAAAGAGAGGGTACCAATTACGGGGGGAAAAAAAAAAACTTTTGTGGGTCTTTTTGGCCCCACTTTTTTTTTACCCTTTGGGGTTTTGGGGGGGCCGAGGGGGGGGAATGGTCCCCAACCAGAAAAAATGGGTTAATTGTTTTCACCCCAAAAAAAAAAAAAAACCTTATGGGTCTTTCCACGCTCCCTGTTTTTTGGGTTGGGGACCCCCAAAACCTTTTTTTTTTTTTTGCCCAAAATTTCCCCGGGGGGGGGACCCAAAAAAAAATAACCTTTTTTTTTTCCCAAAAATTTTTTTTTTTTTTCCAAAAAAAAGAAAAAAAGGCCCCAATCTTGTGGAAACTCTTTCCCCGCCACCCTTAAAAAAAAATTCCGTTTTTTTTTTTTTTTTCCGGGGGTGGGGGAACCAACCCGATGGGCAAGTCATATCAGTGGACCATGATCATGGAGCTCCCAGAGTCGCATGGATTTGACCCGGATGATCGTTGTCGACCGACTCTCCAAACGGATTCATGTGATGCCCACAACGACCACAGTGGACTCCGCCGGAGTTGCCTGCCTTTTCCAAGACAATGTCTGGAGGCACCACGGCCTTCCAGAGACCATCATCAGTGATCAGGCACCACATTCACCTCAAAGTTCATGAAGGAAACTCAATTCACTCCTTGGGAGTTAAAACCAACTTCTCCACAGCATTCCACCCCAGACAGATGGACAGATGGAGTGAGTCAATCAGGAGATCGAGCAGTACCTCCGGATCTTTGTCAACCACAGACAAAATGATTGGGCAGACTGGCTCCCTATGGCGGAGTTTGCATACAATAACTGGATTCACTCCTCCACCCGGGAAACCCCATTCCCCCTTGACTCTGGCCAAGATCCTTGCCTCAATACTGAACCAATCCGCCCTGGAGTTGTCGAAAGCAGCCACAGACTTTGTCACACAGATGCAGAAAACCTCTGAGGAAGCCCAGTCTGCTCTCTGGCAAGCAGCCAAGGACATGGCTCATCACTATATGATGCTCACCGGACAGAAGCCCCGGAGTATGCAGTCAGAGACTCAGTATGGCTGGATGCTCACAACATTTCCATTGACCACCCAGGCCAGAAACTCTCGGACAAGTGGTTGGCCCATACAAAGTGGACAAGGTGATCTCCCGCTCTGCTATCTGGCTCAAACTTCCCCCCTCCATGTGAGTCCAACCCGGTGTCCATGTCTCAAAACTCCACCCTTTCCAGCTGACCCAATTATGGATTGTGTTGCACATCCTCCACCTCCTCCTATCCTCCATGGTGGTGAGGAGGAGTATGAGGTGGAACGGATTGAAAACTCCCATATTCTGAGGCCAACTCGAGTACTTGGTGAAATGGAAAGGCTACCCACCCTCGGAGAACCAATGGCTTCTGGAGACCAATCTAGGTAATGCCCCGGAAGTCATCATGGAGTTCCACCTTGCTCATCCGGAAGCTCCACAGCAGATCAGTGCCATTGACTTCTCCTCCATGGGTTTCGGACATGTCCACTCCTAACCAAACCGCAGACCTCCTGGACTGGTTGACCCATTGATCCCTGCCCTCCGGCCAATCAGGACGATTGCCCTAAGAGGGGGTGATGTCAGGGTTTGTCCCTACTCCAGTCCACTCCAGTCCACTCCGGTCCACTCCAGATCACTCTGGTCCTTGTCTGCCCACCTCCAGTCCAGTTCTCCACTTCGTTCTTTCGCCCAAGTCCATTTGCTTCCAGCTTGATTCCAGTTTGACTCTGATCCAACCCTATCTTGGTTTCATTTCCCTTTCATTTCCCATTGCTTCCAGTTTGCCCCTGGCCAAGTTCCTGTTCCTGTTCCTGTTCCTGTCCCCCTTGTAACCACCCACAGTTTAGCGATCACTCCCCATAGTATAATCATCATGTGTAGTAGGTCCGAGGTGAAGTCCAGAGACCCCAGCTTTGGTCTCTCAGGATTTCTGCTGTTACTCTGGACTACAGGTCAGCCTTCATGTAC
>MU129031.1:142877-172905 GCA_014904985.1 Hydnum rufescens UP504 | reverse complement strand
GAAATTTTTTTTTTTTCTTTTTCTTTTAGCCTCTGGAGGTGAAAGACAAAATTGGCAGTTTTGCACCTGTTTTTCCAAAACTCACCAGTTTGTTTCCAGTAAGAGATGTAATATATTCATTGGGGTCATCTGTGATTTGCGATGATAATTTTGCCTATCTCAGTTGGCTATATTCTGGTAGTGCATTTGTAATGGCGGTGGTCGGAAATATCCCTTCCTATCGTCATCATAATGATTCCACATCTGGAATTGGAAGTCATCCTTCAAGAAGTTGGAAACAAGTGTGCATGCTTCCTGATAATTCAGAATGTATTTCGTGGACCTCACCTCACAAGTGGCCTTTTATTCATGCAGTGTTGCTTGAAGGTCAGCCTATATCAGTTATGGCAAGCTATTCTATAGAAAGTTTGCCATCACATGTAATCACAATGTACAGATACTCAGCTATTGATTGAAGACATTGGATAAAGAATAGATTGGTACCATTCCATTAACCAATTATTCTCGGACTACATCTATAGGCCAGACATAGCCCTAGAATGTGTGTATCTTATAGACTCCAAGAGGACATCAGGAAATCCTTGGAAAGAATACAGATTTATCATTTTTAAGATGCAGTGATGCACTAGCATAGTTGAGGCCCCTTGTCCTATGGCTTGTTCCAGTTGGATGAGAACTTAAAAGGGTCAGGGATCCTGAGCTACATCTGTACATCATTGATGGATTACATAATCAAGAATGGACGATCCTATTTGATGAATCCCCTCACCTTGTGAACGGCAACTAGTGGGGAATGCGGTGGACTTGAAAACTCGAAGTATTCTAATGCCAGAAATGTAGAAAAGAAGAACAGTACTTGGAAAAAAGTCCACCTGAGGAACAGTAATGGCAAAAAAACTGATAATGGTCAAGTGGCAGCGGCGATGGGGACTCAAACATTAACATATGAGGTGAATCTGTACTTGCCGAGTTACCACAATCATATGTTGAAATCAATGGTAGGTCAGGGGGTTGAAGATGGGACATAAAAATTACCAGTGAGGCTTGGGTTCAGGGGGTCTCAAAATCTGTGACAATCTGGCACCTAGTCCATTCCATAATGGCACTATCTTTGAGAAGGTACTGTGTATGGAACAGTATATGCATGGGAGAAGATTGGGGTCCTATTGAGGAACTAATTGAATGGGGGCACAAAATAAGGAAGAAGTAATGTCTGGAAAATGGTAAGTATGGAAGTACAGTCTACAGTACCTGCATCAGGGGGGATTGGGGGATTGTTTGGGATTTTTGAGATTTTTTTCTGCCAAGGCTATATAGTCCAATTGTCGTCAGTTATCAATGACAATCAATTGAAGCGATAAGTCAGCTATATCAAGAAGTTCTGGATTGTACTTACAACATAGGGGGTTCTCTGCACAATGGCAGATGAATTCCCCGTCTACATAGAGGATGGAGTCTTTGCGTAGCATTGTCACAAAATTAATGCAATGAAAGATGCCGGAAAACGCACTGGACGTCAATGTGGGTCGACAACCTGGGCTGACCGAGGCTCGTGGGTGTAAACAATGCTAGAAGTTGAGTCGGATCGACACCTAACAAGGTAGATGATGATAGTGGGTTGCTGGAGTTTTCCGAAATAGAGATCAGTTCGCTCTGATGCCTCAAGTCCACTCTGGCCTTTTTTTTAGAGCCTCAGTAAGTCCTAAGGCAGTGGACATCGGTTTTTCCTGACATTCAGCGCCTTTCTTACCCGAATCGAAGGCTTTCGCTTGCGCTCAGTATTTGTCTCATACCCTGCGTCAAAATATTGTCTGATCAGTTTGGTCTGACACCTCAAGTCTAATCTGACTTTTTTTAGAGCCTTAGTAAGTCCTAAGGTGGTGGACATCGGTTTTTCCTGACATTCAGCGCCTTTCTTACCCGAATCGAAGGCTTTTCGCTTGCACTCAGTATTTGTCTCATACCCTGCATCAAAATATTGTTGGATCGGTTTGGTCTGACGCCTCAAGTCTAATCTGACTTTTTTTAGAGCCTCCGTAAGTCCTAAGGCAGTGGACATCAGTTTTTCCTGACGTTCACCGTCTGTCTTGCCCTGAATTGAAGGTTTTTCGCTTGTGTTCGGTATTTGTCTCATACCCTGCATCAAAATATTGTCAAGGTCAGTGCTGGACGTTGGGTCAATCCGACGCGAGGTATCCTATCTGACATGTGTTTTGTGAAAAAAAAACTGTCAAGTTCAGTGCTGGGTGTCACTTTGTACCGACACTCGGTATCCTGTCTGACGTGTTTTTTCTTCACACAACAATCGTCAAGTTCAGTGCTGCATGTTGCTTTGCACCGACGTTCGGTATCCTGTCTGACATACTTGCCGAATCCTCCAAACTCGTATAATAATCGGCGGTTTGTTGAAATCACCCATCGCATCGCCAGGTCCCATGAAGAAATATTCACGTCAAAGTCGAGCAAAATACCCAAAAGCTGAAGTTGTCACACAAGGCCCTTCCGGATTTGTGTTCTCACGAGAACCTTCAGCCTCTCAATCAGATACAGCACTTTCCTTCAACATCCGTAGTGCTATTCCGTCAGAGTTTGTTGCACAATACCAGCTTAATCTTGATTACGAGCCTTGGCTGGCTCCCAACCCGCATATCCACGTTGTAATGAAAGAGTCGAGGCATGCCAGGCGGAAACATGCACAAGCCACACGCTGGAGCCAGACGGTTCTACCGATTCTCATAAGACTGTTTATGCGTTGGAAGCGTGAGCAGGCATCATCACACCGATTGCCAAGTTTCCCGGAGCACGGGATTGTCAATGTATGCTCCTGCATGACGCATCACAGGACTCTGAAGGTTGTGTGTGTCTCGATCGAAGGTATGCATATCGCTTCCCCCATCTGTTATGACACCTTGACTTACAGTAGATTATATAGCCCTCTACGATATTGAACTCTCACTTTGCAACCACTCCCGTTCGGCACTGGAGCAGCTCATGGAAATCGGCTATTTCCCATGTGCTCCAGTATATCCTACGCTTGCTGTGAGCTTGGATATGCTGGAGTTAGTCTCGATATTGTTTGTCCATTCTGCACCAAATGAAAGAGCATGGGCAGTGACCATCACGAAATACCTCAAGAATCGTGGTCACGAATTTTCAACTGGAGATTCCTTGTGGCGATGGTTTGCCACTGCCCTGGTGCAGTATCAAGTCCTGATACAGCTTGTGGATGGAGAGATGGATAGGATCACTGATGATATCAGGGGAACAAGATCCTGTAGGACAATTGCACTTGATGAAAAGTCACCTGTCCACATGCGCAAGTACCCAAATGCGCAGACGTCCACGGGACCTACTGCGATGCAGGATAGTAGTTCTACTGATTCCTCTACTTCCCACAGCGACATCTCTACCTCCAACAGTAGTCCCGTCTCCCACCCATGAGAGTGTTCCGCCACCTACCTTCGACGTGCTTGTCCCCTCTGTTTTGGTGGCCTTAATATGGATGCTGGGAACATGAGTGTGGATCTCATCGTGTGTCTGGATGCAAACTTCCAGTTGAAGCGGAATCGGGACAGAGACCAAAGACAGGAGTACAAAGGCCAGGCCAGGTCTCTAGACCCTGAAGTCACTTTGCCACGGACTATCTTCCTTAGTGAATCGCAGATCTGGGTGTGGGAGGAAAGGGTTGAGGCCATACGCCCCTCCAGACCAAAGTCAGGGGATAAGCAAAAGGCCAAGGAGATGGAGACAACTGAAGCCGACTTGATGGACGGAGGCAGGGCTACTGAGATTGAGCCTGGAATGAATTTGCCAAATGCGACATATGATGCATGTCGAGATTCATTCATTGCGGCCGATGGTGACCGGATCAAGGCCTCCTCAACTTTTTTTGACTCAACGGGTGTCATGGCAATGCTTTGTTGCCACGACCGTCCTCTATTGTTGGCAAATTTAAAAACTGCAGGCGAAAAACAGTTCTATGCTTTCGCACTCATATCCGCCTTGATGAACTCATTGCTGGGCCATTGGAGAGTTGGGATTCTCTACAACATTGGGTGCCAACTGCATTGCACCCTCCAGAAATGGGATTTCATGCCCCAATTTTTCCATCAACTTGTGTTTGTGGTCTCTATCTTCCATGCTTATGGTCACCAGTGGGCATGCCAGCTTTGGTACCACCCTCGAAAGGCTGAGCTATGGGGCTTGTCGGATGGGGAGGGATGCGAATGGTTTTGGAGTGAGCTCCGAAAGTTAATCCCAGGTCTCAGGGTCACTGGGGTGCACTACATGGTTTAACGAGACATCTCATTGTCATTGATATATGAACTTTACGACAGCATCACTGATGCCTTTTCATTTTGGATTGTCAGGTGGAGTACATCCATGAGATGAAGCAGGCTGGGATGGGCAAATGGTTGCAAGATTGAGTCCATCGAGCTAATGAGCATCTTAATGAGGTGTTGGCAGTTGTGGATGCATGTCCTCATCGGTTGGACTTAGATGGACTGCTGGCCCAGTTCAAGGAACAACGTGAGTTCCAAACTAAATCGGTTGACCGTAAGTAGCTCCCTTATTGTGGGATTGAGAATAATGCTAATGTCAAGTCTTGTAGGGCAATTGCAAACAAAAGGGACATGGGCGATTGAGCAAATATTAGCGCTTGAGGGGGCATTGGAATCGCAGCAGGGGATCTTGGTGATGCTTTCGAAGGAGTTAGGAGGCTTAGTGAGGGATGATAGTGTCGGAGGTCAAAGCTTGCACGAGGAGTGGAAGGAGAGGGTTCAGATTGCCAAGGACTCAATATCACGCCTTGAAGAGAACATTGCCAAGAAGATAAAGGCTCTTCGACTTCAAGATTGCACATCTGCAGACCGACTGGCTAGTCTCAAGAAAGACAAGTGGATCAACCTTCAACTCAATATATGAGTTCTTCGAGACCAGTTGCTCAAGAAGCTTCGTGCACGAAAGTTTGAGCTTGCCAACTTGGAGCATGCCCACACCAGTCAGGCCATGGGTATGTCATTCGTTATTGTCAAAGTCTGGATCTCAGAAACTAATAGGGATGAAGACCAGAAAACCAAGGCACATGTCGAAAAGGCTGTGAAGCACCGAGCACCAGGCATTGATGTGACACTGAACAAGTACAATGCCTTGCGGAAGGATATGCTAAGGGAATGGGGAAAGAATGGTGTGAAGAGGGATGCCTATGTTCCCCTGGAGCTGTTGATAGAGGGATTATACAAGTTGGATGTTGATCAGGACATATGGCAAAATGCGGACATGGCAGACTTCGAGGGAGGGAAGGTTCCACTATGGCTCTCAGATACGGAGGTTCGGGATGGGATATGGGCTGCTCAGGAGGTTAAGAGCTGTTGGGAAGAGCTTTTCTGATGTGAACAGGAGCACTCAAACCTTCGTCTATGGCTTCTGAATGACTATGAGGCAGTATGACGAGTCTTTGAGTTCAGCAAAGGTATGTACTACAGGTTTAAATCCAATTCATCTATGCTCATGGAATTATCAATTCCTAAAGATGATGAAGTTGCATTCTTTGCACTTCTTCGACTTCGCATTCTCTATGATTGGATGAAGACTTGGGAATGGGACTTACTGGGGATTCCTGCCCCTGCTGGTGTGGCTGATTGGAAAGATATTTTGGAGCCACCCCCAATCCATCATGCCTGGGCATGTAGGCAGGGCCAGCAGGAGAATCGAAGTCGGGTTAGTATTGATGATGGTGATGCAAGCTCGGATGATGAAGATAATGTGGAATTGGAGCCAGCAGGAGAGACTGATGAGGCGGACTTAGTAAATGACTTGGATCATGTCATAGGGACCAGTGACTTCTTGGATTAGACTTAGAGTAGGGGGGATGAACATGTACGACATAGTAAAGATAAATGCTAGTAACTTCAACTAAGTGCCTTGTAAGCTACCCAAGTTGGGCCCAAGTCTCACACTATTTTCCGAGTTGATGAACTTGAACCTAAATTTGGGCCCAAGTGGACCCAAAAGCTTCTCATGCCGCTACAATTATTGATCTTTAGGCTGATGTTGGGCCCAACTATCTATGGGCCTCCATAGGTACCTATTCTGCCCCATTTTTCTACCTTTCATTGATAATAAAAGTGGCAGACCAGCCTGGTAGAAGGATCCACAAACCATTTCCTGTCAGGCAAGGGCTGTCCTCACAGACCCGGGACGCAGGGGCCCGGCTGTTGGAAAGAAACAGAGGGGATGCAGTGGGGCAATATCGCCCCAAATAGGCCAACAACAATCCCTCTTGCTTCAAAGGTGAAGGGGACCCCACTCGTCAAGGCTGCACTGTCACTCACTTCTGCCCCAACAGATTTTAAAGAAGAGGTGCCCCTTTTAGGCCCAAATGGCCTGGCTCCAAACCATGCTCTGCTTCAAAAATGTAAGTCCGGCTCTCTGTATGCTCTCTTTATTAGTTTTTGAAGGTCAGGGATAACTGATGGGGCCTGCACAGTTCTTCGAAACCCTAAGTCTGCACTGCCGCGCTTAGTAGAACAGCTCCCTTGTCGGATTGTGGCCATTAATTCAGGCAGCCTCCCTATATCTGGGTTCTACCAGCTCAACCCGAGCCCCTACGCACAGTTGGATTATTCTCTCTCTCTAAACATGCCTGTACAATTTCAACAAGCCAGGGCCCATTTGCCCTTCATCCTTAGGTCTCGGTACCGCAGCTGAATGGTTCCCTATCCCAACCAAAGGGTTGATCTCATTCCTTCACAGGCCCACCATCCCACATACATGAATGCTTCTCCAGAATATCTTGAGAGGACCATGGGTCCTGGAAGCCCCTTGGAGGCCTTGTACTTGAAAGGTTTTCAGTATCTGAAGAGGCTGGATACCTTGGGTGCCATCGCCCAATCCCCTTTTAAGGATGAGATGAATGTTTTGGAGGCTTACAAAACGCTTCGGCCAGCATTGCAGAGGGGTCATTTGAAATTTGAAGAATGGTGTTCAGAGGTGGACGGGCTGGAAGGAAAAAGGTGCCTCTCCCTGGCCTTGGTGCATTTGGCTACCCATATGGCCCTGGACACCATAGCATGCCTCGGCGGTCTAGAGTCCCCTGTATGTAGTCCCGATGAAATGTTAATAGGAGCCATATTCGGCCCCTCCCTGGAGCCCCAAGCCCCTGACCCGGGAACGCCTGATAACGGCATGCGATAGAATGCTGTGCTTATGGAAAGGTTGGGCATGCCTTGCTGGGGAATTATGCCTAGAGTGGTCCCCCAGCAGCTGGACTTTGATGCAGGGGGCCAGCCGGATGCAGACCCCTTGAAGGAAGCTGATTTTCAGAGGGGAATGCAGGTGATCTCTCGAGATCAACAGCCTTTGCAAGCCGTGATATACTCTCAAAAATGGCTGTGCTTGCCTCCTTCCTCTCCTCCAGCAGGCCCCGAGAGTTTAGTGATGCTGTCAAAGCAGTAATCCTTCAGGCCCTCGATAGCAAGATGCCAGATGCCTATACGATCAAGGAGACTAGCGAAAAGTTGAAAGGGTTGTTAGGCTCCAAGGTTTGGTCTGGTCGATGGTATGAAGATGGCTCCCATATGGAGAGACAAGGCCGAGTCTGGTATCAAACTAGGGACATCCCCTTGCATTTGGGAGCCCACAATTCCGTCTCTGAGTCGCTCACAGAGGTGCCCCTAGGCTATTTCCACCCTGAACTCCGATTCCCTCTTCGATATGGGCCATGCCCCAAAGGTCATGGCCTCTGCTATATCCCCCAACAAGCCTTCCATGCTCCAGGGTATCGAACCCAACCTCTGGTATCGCCTGACCGCCTCTCCCTACCCGACCCATACGGTAGTGAGGGACCTGGCGAACAATATCGCCCTCAAGGCGTCCTTGCTTTCAAAGGCAGCCTGGTCCTTGTCAAAGAACGGGCATAAGGCAAAAGGATTCTCAGAAGGTCCTAGAGATCAACTTCCTGTTCAAACGCCCTGACCAGCGGGACAGCTGTATTGCAGAGCCTGAGGGAATCCAACCCCAAGGTTGATGCTCGTGCTGTTGATACGGACCCCCAAAACTGGAGATCCGATTATCAGCATTTTTTCGATGAAGGGTACATAAGGCAGCTATTTGCAGACCCTCGGCCTATTAAAGACATTCAGAGGCCCTTTTAAAACTGGCCCCCCCTTCCAGTCGTCCTGTCAATACCAGAGAAGCTGCGAAAACAGTGGCTGTGGATATGGAAAGGGCTCGCCAAGCCCTTCTACTGCAGATGTTTGAGGTGGAGAGGTATCCCCCCTTGTACGGCCTCCCCACCTTCCTCCGAAGATCCCTAGGTCCCTTGGGCAGTTCTGGTGCACATCCCAGTTCCTACACGAGCTGACCCAAGCCCCTTGCCCAGAGAATCTCTCTGAAGGAGATCATCTGTGCCTTAAACACCTCTCTTTATTTCTCCTCCTTCTAGCGGAGTTTTCCAGGGCGGCTTTCAGAATTCCCCTTTATGCCTCCCAACTCGGGCCTTACGTTCGTTTGATAAGACATATTGTCCTTTGTATCCAACAGGCTTTCGAGGCTGAATCAGTCCTTTGCGGAAAGGCCCCTGAGGCGGTGGAACCTGGGCGATCCTTCAATCAAGGCGCCTGAGATGAATCTGTAGGGGCAGAGTGTGTTCAGTATGCGCCCAAGGACCAGTCGATTCTTGATTGTGTTGGATCCCAATCGAGAGTCCCCTGAATACACCCCATCAAAGGCTGCTCTGGAAGTGGATGCCAAGCAAGTAGAAGCTGTGATTGCCCAGGGTGGTAGAGCAAAGCAAGAACAAGGGTTCAACTCAAGGTAAAGAAGAGAAGGGCTCTTAATGGGAAAGTTTGTGTTCTCTCATCTTTGTACCGGTGTACTTTTCTCTTTCATTTGCCCCATTATCTGCCTTCCCTCTTCGTTTCTCCCTGACTCCCCTCCTAACCCCTCCTCATTTACCTTCCTCCCTGTTGCAGGGTCTGGCTTTGATATATGGCCCAAGAAGGCCATTTGCCAATTCCCCTATTCCATTCTCCCACCCAAATTGTACTGTTACCTTTTTTGGTTGCTTCAACAAGGCTGTTGATCCTTAAGGGTGCAGATTCTAGAACTGAGTGGGAAAGAAACTCCATACCGGAATCAACGGCCCCCAAGGCATGGGGGTTTATTAACTTTTTTTTTTGGAGCTTCAGATCATTTTGCCCTCTATTGGGCCCCCCTCCTGCTTTTCCTGGTCAGTTCTCTCTGCCTGTTGGGTTCTGTTGCTAACTTTGTTGTTGCTTCTAGTTGCTTCCAGAGCTCAGCCCTTTTGCACTGCCTCTGCAGCTCCTCACGCAGGACCTTCAGACAGCAGTGTGTTCGAGGCCGTCTTCAACACCTTTCTGCTTTTCTGATGGCAAAAAAACTCCACCATGCCAAGCCTTTGGGGCATGCTTCAGACTCCACCGTTAGGCCCGCCTCCGACTCCACTGTTAGGCCTGCCTCCAACTCCACCGCCACTCGTAGAAGCAACAGATCAAAGTTGAAAGAGGTAGCCTTGCCTGTTGATCCTGTAAGCGGCCCCTTTCTTTATAGAGCAAGGAAAGTAATGACGCTGTCTGCATGTCGGCAAAGACAAAAGCCAGGGCCAAGCCCCTCTACAAGAAAAAGCCCCAAAAGAAGGGGCTCGGTGATGAGAGGGGAGGGGGCGGTGAAGCACAGAAAGCAGCCCTGTGCCAGGATCTCCTCAGGCTTTGGGGGCGAAATCTAGGGTTAAGACCTACCAAAAACGCGCTGCCCAACCCCAGGATATCCACAAGGAGCCAGAAAAGGTAGCCGAATCCTCCGCAGGCTCCTCGGAAGTTGCAAACAGGGAGAACGGCAAACACAGATCCAGTGAGGTTTGATGGCGTTGTTCTTGAAAGCCCAGGCCCGGCCCTCCCCTTCCAACGCTTCTGTGGGACATCCCTTCCTCAAGGTTAACCCTACTCCTATGCCTACCCACCTACCCTCATTCCAGCCCTAGCCCCGGTTGCAACCCTCGTTTCTGACCTATACCCGATATGCCCTGCATTCCCAAAGGAGACTCTGAGGCTGCAGAAGTAGCCGAAGGCCTGGAAGGCCTGGGGGATGAAGGTGAGGACTTCTCCAGGTTTCCTGCTGATCAATTCAATGAGCCCCTGGACTCTGAGGAGGAGCAAAGGAGGTTGCTGGCCCTCCCTACAGGGTTGGAAACCAAGGCATTTAACCCCGACGTGCGGCATAAGGCTTATTCAGAGGACCCAGGAAAGGCCTCAAAGGACACAGAAGTTCCTAGTTCTTCAGAATCGAATGGTGTAGTTCTGTCCTTTGAAGACTCGACCACTGATGGGGAATATATCTCTGGCCTCGAAGAGGCAATGAACAATGAGAGAAACCCTAGGGACCTAGCTAGGCTGGAGGCTGAAAGGGCAGTGAGGCTTGAGGCCCGGCAAGCCAGGGCTGTGGAGTTGGCCAAAGAGCAGGCTGAGTGTCATCGATGTGCCAAAGGAAAGGGGAAGGAGGCTGAGGCTGAGGCGGACGATGAGGCCGAAGAAGAGGAGTTGGGAGAAGCCCGTGTGAAGCCCTTGGTCTCAAGGCTTACTAAATCCCAGACAGAGCGCATTAAACAGCAGGCAGAGGAAGAAAGAGAATGATATGCGGCCCTAGGCCAGGAGATGCAGGTGCCCGCTGAGCTTGTTCTGCAAACTGCTCATGCCCAAACAGGAAAATCGCATGGAGGGCCTTGGAATGATTTTACCCGGCTGTACTCTGCAGAGAATCCTGACCACGGTGAGTCTTTTGAAGTAGAGATCTTTTGGGCCTATACTGAATACCGATGGCTTCAAAGGCTTGGCCACAGTGGAGCTATCAGAGATCTATCGAAAAGAGAAGGTGAAAGCTTCCAAGGAGGGAAAGGAGGGCTACAAAACATGGGCCAAAAATATCTCTATTCGACTAGAGGAAATCGAAGCCAAAGTAAACTGGAAAACATTTTCAGGCTCCTCAAGGGCCTCCGTCCTCAAAAAACTGGGAAAAGATTTGAGCGAAAAGGTATGCTTTAATACTGCCTTATTATGGAAGGGCTTGATTGAGGAAGGAAATTCCCAGTCTCGTCAAAGCTACAACCTCTATGACTTAGCTGCTGTTGGCTTTGTGACTGCGCTGGATCCAACAGATGGTGCTGCTATTGCCAACGCTTCTGTCTTCGCCCCTTCCAAAAAAATTGGGGATATTGTCGAACAAATCTTCTGGACCCCTGCGAAACAAATGGAAGTTTATGTATAGCCTAGGGTGGGGCCTGCCTTATTGACTGATTGAGGGGGCTATTGCTGATTCCGGTTCTCAGGGCTTTGAATCTTGCTGAAGCTGACACGTTCGAACCCTCGATTAAAGGGTGGGAGGCCTATGCTGAGGCCAACCCCCTCCTACTGGAGGATCTTCGCTCCACGGTCTCGGTAAAACTCCTTGAGATGGCCGGTGCGTACCTGTGCTGTTTAAAGTCCCCCCATGCAGAAGGGCTGATCTTCATCGGGCCCCCTTTTGCAGATAGAGTTCTCAAACAAAACGGCGTCCTTGAGGGCTGGGGAAAGAAAGGGTGGCCCTACGTTGGGTTGGCCAATGTTATCTATGACCTCCTCAACAAGGATAAGGGGGTGTCTTTCCGAATTCATAATTGGCCATCCACGTGTCCAGTCTCAAAGAAGGCGGATACCTACGTCCAAAGCGAACTGAAATGCATACTGCAGAGCATAGTGGTCGGCTTTGTGAAAGGAGCAAACAGTAGGCAAGAAGGATACCCTCTTGTAATTCCTGGAACAATCCTTTATATGGAGGCATTTTCCAGGGGTAAGTCTTTGATGTCTGCTGGGTAGTAAAGGGCTAGGGGCTAATGAGTAAACAGAATCCGTAAATGCTGAGGATATGGAGGACGGGAATCTTGCCTTGGTCTTTGATCAGAAGAAGAACCCCCTCTTGCGCCTATGGGACAGCACCAAATGGAGAAAAATGGATGCCACTCAAAAGGCTAAGGAAGGAAAGAACAGGGCCAAGAACAAGGCCCTTCGGGAGAGCGGCGGCAAGTCATCCACCGTCCTTAACATTGGGTCTTCGGGTGAGTCTCTCCCAAAGGGGCTTTTTGACCTGCGGGTTTAAACAGGCCAAAAGCTGTGGAGTTACTCAAACGATCCCTGGCCCTTCTAGATTTGGAAGATGCTCCAGCCCAGCTTCAGAGAAGCCACCTATGATTCGGGGGCAGAAATTGACCCCCAAAGGCCTGCAAAGATGAAACTATGTAAGTAATGGACCAAATGGGAAGAGACCTCTCCCTTCTAACGACCTGTGGCGGGTTGGAATTCACAGCACCGCCTAGGGCTGAACAACACAGAAAGATGCTGAAATCTGGGCATAAGGAGGCCTATTCGAATCAGGGCGCTGCAGGTATGCCTCTGTTAGTTGGCACAGGGCCTGAGCTGTATCTAATGGGGGGGAGATAGGATCCAAGAGTTCTCAAATTCAAATCCATAAACCTGGTGCCGGCGGCCAAAGGGCACCCTCCCAAGCAGAACCAAACCTGAGCCGTAGTAAGTGCAGTTCCCCCCTGACAGAGCCGTAACTGATATGCCTTGTATGAAAGGTAAAAGAGGGGGTCTATCCTCTAATAAGAGGGAGGCTTCCTTTGAACCCTTCCATCACCCCACGAAAAAGGACGTTGGTGGATCTCCTTCCCCTACTCCTGCAGAGGGAAGGGTTCCCAGTGGACATCTCCGTCACAGATCTCCCTCTTGGAACCAAGGTAGGGATAGACAGCCCTGCAAAAAAGGACCGGGTTAGATCTCCTTCCCTTACTCCTACAGACAGAGGGGTTCCCAGCAGACGTCACAGATCTCCCTCTTGGAACAACAGGGGTAGGGATAGATATGGGCAAGGAAGGTCCCCCTCAAGAAAGCATAGGAGCCCCAGAGGTCGAAGTCCTGAGAGGACCCAGCGGGAGCGGGCCCAGCGGGAACGGGGCCATCATCCCAGTGATCCCCCCTTAGGCTACTCTGAGGCCTCTCCCTCTTCTGATCAATCGCCATCCAGCCGTCATGGGTACGGTCGATACAGTCGCTCTCCCCAACCTGCTCCCTGACCCCCTTCCCAGTCAGCTTCCCGACCCGCCTCCAGGCCCCATTTTTCTTCAAAGCTTGAATCCAAGAGGGCCCCCAAGCGATCTGGGGATGAAATCATAGACCCCCGGCCAAGCAAAAGATCAAAAGG
This sequence comes from Hydnum rufescens UP504, assembly GCA_014904985.1. Lineage (NCBI taxonomy): Eukaryota > Fungi > Basidiomycota > Agaricomycetes > Cantharellales > Hydnaceae > Hydnum > Hydnum rufescens. The sequence goes on along the minus strand of MU129031.1, from coordinate 159,651 downwards.
TAAATCTGGGGTATGGTCTCCTGTTGAAATTCATCCTTATTCATACATATTGACCTATAGATACTGGGAGGGTACCAGCCGGAGGAAGAATCCTTCTAAAAGTAAGTACTATCTAACAATTGTTAGAGCTGAAGGACTTGCTGAATATATATGGCCCAAGCAGGCATTAAATGGCCTACCCTCTTTCCTGCCGGCCCCCTTCATCCATACTGTGCTTTTCCTCCTCCCTGTTCATCCTCCCATTCCCATATCCTCATCCTCTGTTCTCCCTTTATTTACCAAAGACGGTTTGAAACGCAATATCTGCCTTTCTCCAATATTCATCTGATATTCTCTGCTTGAATACAAAGAAAAATGGGACTATTTATTTATTTGAATGTAAGATACTTGGATTGAATCATGGGCTGAGCAGTGCAGAATAAGTTCCAAACAATTAACCCAGTCTAAAGGACGGCCACAGGCCCCAAGGCCCTAATGGGACAAAAGTCCAAGAGATTGCTGGCTCACATGCAGGCCGGGTGAATCTAATTGGTATGATCAGTCTCACAAAGTTTTAGGGCCCTACCCATGGGTCTGATGACTTGAGCCATGAGTCTAGGGGTCCAACCCATGGGTCTGATGACCTGCCCCATGGGTCTGGGGTCTAACCCATGGGTCTAGGGTCCAACCCATGGGTCTAGGGGTCCAACCCATGGGTCTGATGACCTGCCCCATGGGTTTAGGGGTCCAACCCATGGGTCTAGGGGTCCAACCCATGGGTCTAGGGTCCAACCCATGGGTCTGATGACCTGCCCCATGGGTTTAGGGGTCCAACCCATGGGTCTAGGGGTACCATGACCCCATGGGTCTAGGGGTCCAACCCATGGGTCTGATGACCTGCCCCATGGGTTAGGGGTCCAACCCATGGGTCTAGGGGTGACCTAACCCATGGGTCTAGGGTCACCCATGGGTCTAGGGGTCCAACCCATGGGTCTGATGACCTGACTCATGGGTCTAGGGTGCACCCATGGGTCTAGGGTACCGCCATGGGTCTGATGACCACCCATGGCTGGTCAACCCTGATGGGTGCAACCCATGGGTCTAGGGTGCAACCCATGGGTCTGATGGCCTCAACAGGGGTGCACCCATGGGTCTAGTGCTGGGTTGTGCTAATCATGGGTTTGGGTGCACCCATGGGTTCTAGGGGTGCAACCCATGGGTCTGATGGGCCTAACTCATGGGTTTGGGGTGCAACCCATGGGTCTAGGGGTGCAACCCATGGGTCTGATGGCCTAACTCATGGGTTTGGGTGCAACCCATGGGTCTAGGGTGCAACCATGGGTCTATGGGTTCAGCCCATGGATCTAGGGGTCCAATCCATGGGTCTAGGGGTGTAACCCATGGGTCTAGGGTGTAACCCATGGGCCTAGGGTCCAATCCATGGGTCTAGGGGTGTAACCCATGGGCCTAGGGGTCCAATCCATGGGTCTAGGGGTGTAACCCATGTGTCTAGGTGTATGTAATCCATGGGTCTAGGGGTCCAATCCATGGGTCTAGGGTGTAGCCCATGGGCCTAGGGGTCCAATCCATGGGTCTAGGGATGTAACCCATGGGTCTAGGGGTCCAACCCATGGGTCTAAAGACTTAATTCATGGGCCTAGGGGCTGAACCCATGTGTCTAAGGACTCAACCCATGGGTCTAGGGGTCAAAGTCATGGGGCTAGAGGTTCAACCCATGGGTCTGGGGGTAACATCCATGATCTAATGATCCAATTCATTGGTCTACATGTCAAACCCATGGGTCTGACAACTCCACTCATGAGTCTGGGGGATAATCCCATGAGTCTGAGGCACTAACTCATGGTCTGTGGGTCCAACCCATGGGTCTGATCACTTAATTCATGAGTCTAGGGGTCAACCCCATGGGTGGGATGACCTAACCCATGTGTCTAAGGGTCAAACTCATGGGTCTGATCACCTTTCCCATGAGGGTTCTTGTCAATACCATGCCCAAACCATGGTTTAGCACTGTCCCCTCATGGGTCAATATTGTCCCACCCATGGGTCTGTGATAGGTCTGGGGACCCTTTGGGTCCTCTCCTGTGCAGTAAAAGCTGACCCAAAGGGTGTCTAATCTATCTGCCTGGGCTGGCATGCAGGGCCAAGAACCAAGGAAATGGATGATCAAAGGGGACTGCATACTCCACTGATATAAGAAGGAAGTTGTGCTCTGGTCCTGGTGAGACATTGGTCATATTTTGCCAAGGTGTCTTCAAACATTGTATCCTGTCCCAAACTGTCTTGGACCATGGGTACCCATCTTGCTCCAATCCTCTGACAACTCCAGAGACACAGGAGTCCTCCAAATCCTCCATGTGGAAAACAGCACCAATGAGTTTGTCATTGACACCAAAATGGGGACAAGGCATCCTGAGTTCTTGCAAGAGGCAGGCAACAAACTTGCACCTCAACCATTGCACATACCCTCAACACAAGTAACCATGCTGAAGGAATATCTCCACATCCACCATGATTTGTGCTTTGGTATCATGGTGCTTGAAATGGCATCAGAAGTTGGCACTGGGATATTCAGACAATGGGAGAGGAACAGGGACATGGAATCCATTTCTCTGTATATGGGAATACCACCTCTGGGCAGTGGTGCTTGTGGATCCAATGAAGGTGGCCAAAGCATCCACATAGTGTTTCTTCAGGTAAAAGTGATTAGTGATAGGATCTAGGTCATGGGGTTGAGGGGTGTTTGGATCACTTGGGTGGCAATAAACGTAAGGTAGGTAAGGGAGATGTTTATTCCATCTTTGAGGAAATCATGTAAAGTTGGATGGGCAACTAAGTTGAGAGGGGCTGCAGAGAGTGTATTGTTGGGAGAGGGCATCAGTGGACCAGGGTCCATTGACATTCATACTGCCTTCATAGAAGGCAAAAGAAGGATAAGTCTCCAACCAAGCATTTGGCAGCTGATCAATATACTGGAATGACTGGTGACTGTTGGTGTACATCAAGCTCCAAGGTTGGTGACAAAAATACAGCCATGATAAATTAGAGACTAAGTATAGATTAGCGATGGTGCAATAACTAGTGAGACAGAAATGTACTGACATTGGCTGATATCTCCCCTGAGGTGACAGTGAGGGTGCAAAGGTCATGATGTTCCTCCAATGGACAGTAGATGGTATTTGACCGCTGTCCTGAGCTTGACCATGTGAAGGGTTCTGTGAGATCTATGGTTGAGGCACATAAGACAAGCTAACTGTGATGCAAACTGACAACATATGCTCAACAGAAGCTTCAGATAACTCCCAGGTAAGGAGGAGAGTCAGAAGGGTCAAACCAACAAGTTCTGGATCCTTGTGAGGATGATGTGATCCTCCAGAGTGCATCACAGCATCCTCAGCAGGGGGATCTTGAACCATTGAAGGGGTTCCACCACTAGAACCTACTTCTTGACCCTTGTGGGGATGATGCAATGCTCCAGAGGGCACCACAGCATCCTCAGCAGGGGGGGTTCTAAACATGGCTTGCAGAAGAAAGCAACATCAGCATGGTTTGGAATTTGGATCTGTCACCTGCTCAAATTGTTCACCCACCTTGTGTTAGGCAAACACCTCAAGCTAGACATCAGGCTACACTTCATGTCATTGCTTTCCATTTAGTGGGCATGGTCACTGGACATTATTTTCTTTCATATCCTTTTCACCCTTTCCATCTTCTGCTGCTGATCAAAACAGGGACAATGACAACAGAACTATTCATCCTATCGCAGGTGCCAGCTGCACACCCCATCCACTTACTCCTCTACCTGAAACAGAAATCATTGATGGAGACACACCTCCAAGGTCCCTATACATTCCTTTCCCATCTTACTGTTCATGCCAGCAAGGTGTGGGCTCTGCCACATGATGAACCTGAAGCAGTCAGTCACCTTAATATCTGTTTGCTAATGTGAAGCTCAGTCCCCATCAATCTCCCATTCTAGTCACTTCCCATTATCTTCTCCCTCACTTCTGGGACCCTTGAAAATAAGTTTGGAAAGTACAAAACCTTGTGGGGAGATATATGGCTGTTTAAGAGTTGTCTTAATCAGACAGACTTAAAGAGATATAGTATGACAGATAACACTCAGGCTCCAAGCTCCCCCTGATGTACATATTCTGGCAATATAGATTTTTGAGCCACCACATACTCAAAAGGTATCTGCACCCAGTTGTGCAAACACTATGGGGGGGGGGCACATCAATCAAGAACCAGGGATTGCAGTTCTTCCACATTCAACAAGTTGTCCTACACATGCCTGGTGATCAAGTACCAATGTTCCTCTGAGATTGGATACATCTCCTGACACCCATTCCCAGTATCCCCTTGACTTCAAATAAATGCCAGCACTCCCCAACCCCTCTAGAGGCTCCTTCAAAGTGATTGAAAGATGATTCTCTTTCAGTAGATGCAATGGATATCAATGACTTGTTGAACACCAAGGATGGATCTGCCATGGACATTGATGATCCCCAGAGTGATCCCCTCCCAATCCCTACTACCTCTGGTACCTCCAAGATTGTCAATATCAGCAATGAGGAATCAAACCCCAGCTCCTACCACTCTGACATTGATGATGCACCAAATAATGCCCCAGAACCTGCAGGCCCTATGTGTGGTCACAGCCACACACCAGATTGGGATTTAGAAAACCATTTCCTTGGTCTAGATTCCCACTGCAACATTGTTCATGTAGATTCTTGGGGCAGGCCCTACACTGTAAAATTGGTGGTACTGGGTTAGATATCAGCCTTGCCCAATTCCACTTCATCCTTGTCGATTCACAAAGTTGACAATTTCCACACAATAAATGATCTTTTGTTTGAAGAGTGCACTTAAATAATAGAAAGCTAAAGGTGGTGATTAGACTGTTGGTGCTTGCTTTTTTATTCACTCTAAGTCATGGCATCACTACCCTCAAGAACTTGAGTTGTAACCAGGGTTGCAGTCATCCACAATTGGAACATGTGGTGGGACATACATTCAGAAAAAATAATGGGAAAAATCAAGAATATCACACCATAATGAGCTGCATATGCACATGAAAAACACTTCAGAATGGATTGCAGCTGAGCCAATCATATCATACCTTGTTCAGGGAGTGAACATTTAATAGCATCATTATGGGAGTTCCCCCATCAGTCACCAGAACACAAGTTTCTTGAAGATCCTGCAAATACTTTGCAATATATTCTGCAGCACCACTCATATGAATTATCCCAGCAACTGTGGCATGAAGCCTTAAGAACCATGGATCCAGCAGATGTGTCATATCTCCTGGATCCCAATGATCCAGAAATGTGACCATGGTTCCATCTGCAGGGGTTCCATACATCCTCTCATGTACTCTGACCATGTAGCAATGTGGAATGGGAGGAATGTGATAGGGCTAACATGAACTTGTTATATTGGCTCCACCATGATATGATAAACCTCACATCTGGAATGAGACACCAATCAAACCTGTCAAATGAGTGGTGCTCATTGAGCATCATTACTAAGTGATTGAAAGGTTTGTTAATTTGACCTGTGATGTCGCTAGGAGGAATGCCTCCAAATTGTTGGATAATACCCCATGTCATGTGGAGTTCATTGGCCTAGGCTACAATTAACATGCCAGATCAAATGAAGCAGAATGGTCAACTAATGTCTTTCTTTTGGGAAATGGTAGACCAAGGGATGATGTGAGCTAGTTCTACATAAGCCTGGCTTTCTTTGGGACTGACATCCAGACATCCAATCAATGGCAGATGGGTAACTGAAGTACAATAACCATCATGTTCCCTGGTCTAAAATATTCTCAATTACCACCAGTTTGGTAGAGTTGAATTTGGAATTTTACCAGCTGATCATACTTTGCAGTCCTTGGTGTAAATTCAACCTGGATTGGCAGATCAGGCTTGGGGGTGATCCCACTTGGAGTCTTCTTGCCCAATGCCCTCACTATTGGTTGCTAAAAATGGCTTGATCAGACTTGATGGGGTAAGGTCACATACTGGGTATGATGATATTGTTAAACCAAATGTTAGCTTGCAAGGGAAGTTTCTTGGGGTCTCCTTGTGTTGTGAGGATGGAATTGATGACATAGTCATGGGTGCCCATGGGGGCACAGTCCAACATTGCCTTGAGGAAATGCTGCATGGACACTGGTGTTTTGGTTGATTTAGGGTTCTCTGTGGTGATACAGAGACCCTTGGCCTCCTTGATCAGGCTTTTACACTGGTCCAGAGGTTCAGGAAGGGAAGAGCACAGGGCAATCAAGCCATCAACATGGAGAGAAATTGTGGTAGTAAGATACTATAATTGGTTAGTCAGCAGGTGCTTTCACCCAGCAATCCAAAGGAGCCAGACAGCCCCATGCCTGGTTAGTCCTTGGGATCCCACTCAACCTTCTGTGCTCATCCACCAAATATTGCATTACAGTATCTATATTCAAGTACTATGGGCAGTTGGATTCTCTAACAAGTGTGAGTGGAGCCAAAACAGAACTCATGACTTTGGGCAACATCTGGAAGCAAATTAAATCAGCACAGCTGGTTGGCTCACCAATGTACCAAGTCATTTCTTGAGGTAGCAGCAGTGAACTTCTCAACAAATTGATTATAAAGGAAAGCTAACCAGCCAGCAGGAAGAGGCATGATTTCAGTTTTGGCAAGACTGGGGAAGATAGAATATGCAGATTTGCATCCGGGTGTTGCCCAAGGGCAAGAACAGCATTAGCTACCCTTCTGCATCAACAGTTTCTCTTAATTCTCAGTTCTAATTTTGATTGGGCAAAAAATTTAGCCAACTACAAAATTTAAGTGCCCTGGGTCAAGAGGGGTCCAAAATGCGGCTAAAATCCAGGAGATATCATGTTTACTTTTCAGGGGGTGACTTCTGGATGGTGCTGTTTTGCAGCAGACAATCTTCTGTTAACTACTCACCTAATTACTTATTCATGGTTGGTTTTCTTTTGGGTTTCTTATCCTGGGGGCTCTGGTGGCCCCTCTGGAGCACTTCCAAATTTTTTAATTTTTAATTTGGCAGAAAGGAACCACAGGACTCATTCAAGCTAAACCCTCTGGCCAATGTACTATGAGACACCCCTTTGGACACAGTTCCATCCCAATCACGGATGCATTCTCTATAGATATTGAACTGAGGTGTTGGCAGTCACCACAGAGTGGTTCGAACTGGTAGAGGGGTGTCACAAATTTCAAGCAACCTATGGTTGAAATAGGCAAGCCCTATCATGGGGATACCCTAGTGAAAGTAGCAGCCTGGAAACAATTCCTCCCCCTTATTACTAAGTGGGTGAGGGTGGACTTGAAAGATCAAGAGCTCAAGTGGAAAGGTGGAAGGATGTAATAGGAATGTCCTTATCCTTGTTGGCAACCCTGCTCTTTTATAGTATTTACAAGAAGGTAGAGAAACTACAGGAAAATAGGAGATGATACCAGTGCTGTAGTACTGGTGAGAAAAGAGATAAGTATTCTTGGTGAGTAGCACTCAGTGGCATGGCATTACTAATGGGCATTCAAGCAGAATCTCTCCCTGATTACTAAGCAGGTGAGGACGAATTCAGATTGGTGAGACTTAGAGTAGCTCAGGTGAACAAGCGATGGCAGAAGGAACCCAAGAAGAAGTCCTTAGTATTTTTGTGAGCTTAAGCTCAGATCCAGGAGGTAGATTGGTGAGGTTGTCAGCATAGCCTCACAGGGGTCACTTGTCTCCATCTCCAAATAGGGTTCTTGGTTGATTTTGTAATGGACACTTGCTGCAGACCCCAGTCACTGTGGGGCCCAGTACATTGATTATTTATCCTTATTGCAGACAGCAAAGGCAAGAGCATAAGTCATGGATGGGCTCAGCAGTTGCTGAGTTTGGCATCCCATCAGCAGGAATTGGAACCTATCACTCACTAGGTCCCCAAATTCTCCACATTTTTGCAGACTCTCCAATTCATCTCAATCAACTTCAAGCCAGATGTGGGCTACACTTCATGTTGTGGCTTTCCATCAGCAGGAGTTGGTATTCGATCTTTCCCTATTGCCACAAATTCTCCATTTTGTTTCATGCATTTTTGTGGTCTCTCCAATCCATCTCCATCAACTTCAGGCTGGACATTGGGCTACACTTTGCATTATGGCTTTCTGTTGGCAGGAGTTGCTATTTGATCTCACCCTATCCCTCACTGGGTCTCACACTTTTCACACAGTTTCATGCTCTCTCCAATCCATCTCAATCAACTTCGAGCTAGACATTGGGCTGCACTTTGTGTTGTGGCTTTCTGTTGGCAGGAGTTGCTATTTGATCTCACCCTATTGCTTGCCAGGTCCACAAATTCTCCATCATTTTTTTTCATGTGTTTTAGTGTTCTCTCCAATCTGTCTCAATCAACTTCGAGCTAGACATTGGCCTACACTTCATGTTGTTGGTTTTCCATCAGCAGGAGTTTTATTTGATCTCGCCCCATCACTCACCAACTTGCACAGTTTTTCCATTGCTTTTCACATGCTTTTGCTGTCTCTCCAATCCATCTCAATCAACTATGAGTTAGACATCAGGCTACACTTGCTGTTGTGGCTTCTCATCTTCGGGAGTTGTTTGACCTCACCATATCACTCAACAAGTCTCCCTGTTTCCCATCATTTTTCACATGTTCTATCAATCACAAACTACATGGCAGTCAAGTCATCACCCTATATCACCCCCTGCAGAGTGTCCTATCTATCCTACATTAGTCCATTGGTTTCACTGTTTATATTTCTGCTAAGCCATCCTCTATTGTTGGGTTCCACAGTACACAGTACTCTACCAAAAATGGCCTCAGGCATAAACAGAGCTCCACCTAGACTGAATACCCAGACAAATTATACCAAGCTGCAAGAAGATGCCATCCCTCATCAGCAACCCAGAATGAAGAAATGTAAGAGTCAAGCAAAATTCCCTAAGCAAGAAACCATTGGCCATGGACCTTCCGGGCCCTTGTACTTGTCTGCAGCTCCTGCACCATCACTGTCCCAGCTCCCTGAGTACAATGTTGGCAGATCAATTCCATTGACATTAGACCATGATATAGATGATGTCCTGCCAATTCACATATGTCTTGAATCCAACAAGCTATCTTGTCATGCACATTGAAAACATGCACAGGCTCATCACTGGAGTTCCACCATGCTCCCCTCATTAATACAGCCCTTCATGGCCTTCAAGTGGCAGGGAGTGAGACCAACCATGTCAACATCCACAGGGTGTTCACCATGTTCTTGCCCCTATGTCCACACTTTACAGGTGGTTTGCATCTTCATGGATTGTATGTTGCAATCAGCCAGTGTTTTCATTCCCTCTTGCTAATCAAGCATTCAGATCTTCAAGATATCACTCTGGCTGTATGTCAATGTCAGCCTGCTGTGACCCAGTTAATCCAGCATGGCGTCTTCCCATGTGCCCCAGTATGGCCATCTTTAGCAGTTAGTTTGGACATGCTGGAGTTTGTGGCCAAGCTCTTTGTGCATGTCACCCCTAATGAAGAGAGCATGGGCAGCAACATTGGAGAAATATCTCAATGTCCGCGGTTATCAGTTTGCTGCAAAGGATTCTTTATGTCGTCAATTCGCTGAATGCCCTATCTCACTACCAGATGCTGGTCCACCTCGTTGAATATTGAGATATCCAAAATCGTCGATCTTAATCGGACTTCTGCGGAATGCCTCCCGTCACATTGCACTCTTGATGAGGTGACTCCAGTGAATGAGCGTGTTTACCAGGAATGCACATAACTACATCACACCTTTGGTTCCCTGACATGAGCCCAGCTTGTATCTGCAATCTCACTGTCCCTTTGTTTTGGAGGAAACCATACTGAACAGCTCGGTCTACTGTGAGTCAAGGCTTCCTTCACTCTCGATGGGTGATATATTGACTCCTTTTGTGTTTTCTAGTGTTTCCTGTATTGTCTGCATCAATGCCAACTTCCAACTCAAGTGCAACTGTGATCTGGATCGAAGGATGGGCCACAAGGGTGAAACCGGCACACGGGACCCTCTGGTTATGTCGCCTCGGAGTATATGGCTCAGCAATGAACATTTGGCTGAGTGGGAGGCGAAAATCAACTCCATGCGAACTGGCAAAGGCTTCAAGGACTGCAAGTAAGTGAAAGGTTGCCAAGATGACTGAAGATGATGCTGCCAATGAGGAAGATTGTGTTGAACCCGGGATGACGTTACCTGCATCAGCTCTCGACCAGTGCCTAGAATCCTTCACAGCAGCTGATGGAAATCATGTCAAAGCATCCACCCAAAAATTCGACTCTACGGGTGTCATGGCGCTTCTCTGCCAGCACAATCGGGCAATTTTCCTTGCCAACATGGTGACCGCTGGTGAGAAGCAGTTTTATGCCTACACTCTCATTGCTGCGTTACTGCATGAGCTACCTGAATGTTGGAAAGTCAGTCTGCTGTATGATGTTGCTTGTGCACTTCAGCAGAGTCTGGCAAAATGGCAATTTATGCCAGGGTGGCTTGACCGGATCTCTTTCAGTGTCTCAATATTTCATGCGTATGGCCACCAGTGGGTGTGTCAATTGTGGTACCACCCTAGGAAGGCGGAGCTTTGGGGTCTTTCTGATGGGGAAGGTTGTGAACGTTTCTGGAGTGAGCTCATGAGGCTTATCCCCTGCCTTCGAGTTTCTGGGGTGAGTATCTTGAAGTGGACTTGCATGTACTAGCATGGTAATAGCTGGCTTGTAGCATCATCATAGGTTGTTCATGATAGACCTCCAAGTTGAATACCTCGATGAAATGAAACAACGAGGTGCAGCAAAATGGATTCAAGAACGAGTTGCGAGGGCAAATGAGCGTCTGTTTGAGGCAGAGCAAATACTGGGTGACCGTTTGATCCAGTATTTCCTTGCCCAGTTCAAGGAACAACGTGATTATCAGAGCAAACCTATGACTCATAAATATTCATCATTGCTCAAGGGGGAACTCGACAGGCTCATCCAGCCTGGTCAGCCAATTATCAGTATCTAATTAGATACTTCAAAGATTGCATTTATATGGTCTAACTAGATATCAGACCTGGGGGGCCCCCAGGGGCCCCTGCAATTCAATCAAGGGGGCTGGTCAAGCAGCCCAGGGGCCCCTGGGGCCCCTAGCCATGGATTATTTATTTATTATTATTATTATTACTACTACTATTATTATATACAATGATAGGCTCACCCAGTGGGGCTCACCCATGCGCCCAAGAAGAACAGCCAGAGGCTGCTCTTCTTGTGCGATCACAGCCAAAGAAAAAGCCTCACCTTCATGTGGGGGGGGGGGTTTGGCTTGGTTCCCCGGGTTTGGGGTCGTGGGGTTCAGCTCGGCAGGTTCGGGGTCATGGGGTGGGTCGCGGGGTTCGGCTCGCCAGATCTTCGTTCGCCAGGTGTTCGTTTGGCGGGTTTGGGGTTGGGGGTTCATGCGGATTCGAGTCCAAGATCTAGGGGAAAAAAAACAATATGTTAGAAAATAAAGCTTTGCAAGAAGAGCAGCTTATGCTGCTCTTCTTGCACCGCAGGATTAATAAAAAAAGCTCACCTTGTAGTACCACACCCATGGTGGCGGGTGTGGTACTTTATATTCCCCGTGTATGGTCAGCCGGGTTTCGAGATGCAGGGTCGTGGGGGTTCTCGCATCAGTATTTGCTTGCATGAAAGGTGAAGACCTAATAGAAAAAAAAAGTTGGTCAGTAAAGAAGTAAAGGCAGCGCAAAAAGAGCAGCTTACACTGCTCTTTTTGCACCGCTGTATATATTGGGGGAGACTCACCTTATATAGAACCACACCTGCCATAGCAGGTGTGGTTCGTGCTGCCGTTCGCTGCGCGCATTGTCGTCTGTCGTGGTCGCGCTGGTCGCGTTTTCGCGGTTTTCTTTGTCAGGGGGTGGGTCATTTGGCGTGTCTTCGGGCAGGGTTTTGCTCACCGGGTCTTCGTTCGGCGGGGTCGCGGTTGTGGGGTTTCACTCGGCAGGTTTGGGTTGGGGGTTCGTGTGGGTGCGAGTCCAAAAGCTAGAAGAATAAATAAACATTAAATATTGCAAGAAGAGCAGCTTACGCTGCTCTTCTTGTGCCACAAAAAAAATAAAAAATAAAAAAACTTATCTTGTGGTACCACACACCTGCCGCAGTGGGTGTGTGGTTCCTGGGGCCACTTGTTGGCTTCACGTCGCTTTGTGTCTTTGCTGGTGGGGTGGTCCTTCACTCGCAGGGGTTTCGTTTGGCGTGTGGCTTTTGGCGCACGTTCGTGTCATGGGCTGTCGTTTTGGGGGGTTTGGGGTTCATTTGGCGGGTCCTTGTTTGGCAGGGGTCCATTCCGCTTGTTCTTGTTGGGTGGTTCTTCATTTCATTGGTTGTAGGGCAGGGGATAATCTAGAAAAAATCTTTACATTAGTGAGAAATTAAAACCAGTGCAAAAGGAGCAGCTTTCACTGCTCTTTTTGCATGGCTGGACATATTGGAGGGGGGGACTCATCTTATAGAGAACCACACACCCACTGTAGCGGGTGTGGGGTTCATGCGGCCATTCACTGGGCGCATTGTCGTCTGTTGTCGTCGCGTTCGTTGCATTCGTCGTGTTCATCGTGTTCGTCATGTTCGTCATGTTCGTTGCATTGTCGTGGTCTTCCTTCTCGCGTTGTTGCCTGGCGTGGTCCTATTTGGGCCCTGGCAGGTCGGGCCTTCGTCGTTTGGCTGATCCCTAGGACCAGGTCATGATCTATATGAAAGGTGCTGTGTTAGTAAACAAGTTCAAAGCAGCGCAAAGAGAGCAGCTTTCGCTGCTCTTTTTGCGCTGTTGTATCTACTACAATAAAAAAAACTCACCTTGTGACCACACAACCCGCATCGGCAGGTGTGTGGTCATCTTTCCTTCTTTGGGTGGTTTCCCTGTTAGGTGGTGGTTGTGAGAGAAAGAAACACAACTCAATGCCGGCAATTGCCAGCATCCAAAAAGTGCCCAAGTGCAGCGTCACAACTACAGTATGAATTAGTAGCAAGTGACTAAATGTAGAATAAATACCATATAATTAATATTTGTTGAAAGGAAATAAAGAGGCCATAACAATGAGTCAGAGTTCACTAAGGCATGCACATTGCAAAGTGGATTGGGCGATTTCTATGCTTCACAATCAGCTTAAATTAAATATATTGGTGGAATATATGTACCCTACATGGGCGATCAATTATTTCGGGTGCTCCCTCCATTTTTCGATTTTTTGTACCTTCAATTCCCTATTTAGGGAATTGAAGGTACGAAAAATCGAAAAATGGAGGGAGCACCCGAAATAATTGATCACCCATGTAGGGTACATATATTCCACCAATATATTTAAATTTAAGCTGATTGTGAAGCATAGAAATCGCCCAATCCACTTTGCAATGTGCATGCCTTAGTGAACTCTGACTCATTGTTATGGCCTCTTTATTTCCTTTCAACAAATATTAATTATATGGTATTTATTCTACATTTAGTCACTTGCTACTAATTCATACTGTAGTTGTGACGCCACACTTGGGCACTTTTTGGATGCCAGCAATTGCCGGCGTTGAGTTGTGTTTCTTTCCCACACCTTATGCAACCACCCAACAAGGAAACCGCCCAAACAGGAACTAGACAACCACACACCCACCGTTGCGAGTGTGTGGTCACTAGGTGAGTTTTATTTTGGAATAGCTACAACAGCGCAAAAAGAGCAGCGAAGCTGCTCTTTTTGCGCTGCTTTTACTTCTTAACTGATGCTCTTTTTGTTTAAATCTAGGTCTCATCTTTCACACGAACAAATAGCAACATGAAACCCCCAGCAGCCCCAGGTATCAACACCAGGCCAGTAAGAATGGGGACGACCCATATAACGACCTACCCGAACAAGAGTCTGCACCTGAAAAGCAGGATGGTGCGTGGCCACAGAGTGAAATGAGGTACCACACACCCGCCGTGGTGGGTGTGTGGTACTATATGATTGTTTTTTTTTTGTTATTTTTTTTTATTTTGTGGTGCAAGAAGAGCAGCGTAAGCTGCTCTTCTTGCAAAGTTTTAATGATTTAACTAATATTATTTATTTTCTAGATCTTAAACTCAAACCTGTATGAACCCGCAGAGCCAAACCCCATGACCCCAAACCCGCCCAACAAACACCCGCCCAATGAACACCTGGGAAACGAACGCCCGGGAAATGAACGCCCGCCCCATGAACGCCTGCCCCACAAACGCCCACCCCATGAATGCCCACCCAACGAAAACTCGCCATACGAACACCACCCACCCGCCAAAACCCGACAATCCGCCAAACAAGCATGGGCCAAACGGCCTCCGCCAAACCAAACTTTCCAAACCACACACCTGCCAAAGCAGGTGTGTGGTAATATTAGGTATGTCTAATCCCACCGGTGCCAAAAGAGCAGCAGAAGCTGCTCTTTTGGCACCTCTGTTTTCTTTTTTTGTACTAATGTATTATTATTCGTTCTTCTAGGTCTTTTCCCTCTGCGAAGACCCACCGACGAGGACATCATGTACCATACACCCGCTTCGGCGGGTGTGTGGTACTAGTAGGTGAGTTTTTTTTTTATTATGCAGTGTACCGCGACACCAAAAGAGTAGCCCTGGCTGCTCTTTTGGCGTTGCCTTCATTTTTTTTCTTTACTAACATATCATTATTCTAGGTACATTTTACCACATGACACCCGACCCGACAAATGCACAGATCAGGCCCAGGGCAAAACACGGGACCACACAGCCACCCATACCCCCCCATCCTCGACTTCCCGCAACATATACGAGGACGAAACAAATACGGTGCCACACACCCGCTTCAGCAGGTGTGTGGCAATATTAGGTGAGTTTCCCCCCCTACGGGTGTGTGATGATGCCAAAAGAGCAGCACCAGCTGCTCTTTTGGCATTGCCTTTGTTTTTTTTTTCTTTACTAACATACTATTATTCTAGGTATCTCCAGAGAGGACGATTTTGGCTGCGCAATTAGACGACCTCAATGTGAAACTCCTTGTCTTGGCACAGGGAGGCGTTAAGGTTACAGTATTCTTCAGAGCTGAGACAAATATTGATGAGACCTAAAGCAGCCTTTGCACAAAGCATGAATAATGTTGCACAAAAGGTGGCTGTGCTGCAGGCCATGGATGTGACATCCTTTACATCACTTGAGGAGATGAACTGAAGCCCTTGGATCATGTGCAACTAAACTCCATGTGCTGCATACCTCAACTTGTTGTGAAGCTTTCACATGAAAGTTTGAACTTAGTTCTCTGGATCGTGCCATGCAAATCGAAAATTAGGTATTTACTCTTTTCATGATGTGTTCTTTGCTCCTGACTGCCACATATACTTAAGATCACAACACCTGTCAATTGAGCAGCAGTCAAAAGTCATACACCAATCCAGTAAATCTGAAATGCTATAATGAAAGATTCGGCAACTTCTTTTCCATGGAGGGAAAATGGCATTCCAAATGATCTTACATCCCCCAGACGATCAAGCCTGATGGTCTCCTGAAGATGGATGTTGATCAGCCAGTCTGGCAGGATGCCAATATTGCTGATTTCCCAATGGATGTTCCTGATTGGCTGGCAGATGAGTTGGGTGTGCACTAATATCTGTGTGGCACAAGAAATAATCAACTGCAAGCAAGACCTGCTCCAATGTCAGGCAGAATATTCAAATTTGTGTGCTTGTTCAATGCTGAATTTAAGGCCACAAAGAAGGCCTTTGATGTCTCAGCAGGTGTGTTTTGGTCTTTGTTTAGGTGGATGTGGTACTGAAAATTGATTCAGACCTAGACATCAAGTACTTCTATTGATCACACTCCACTACCTCAATGATATAGGTTGCAGTGGAAGGCTGATTCCATTGCATTTCCAGGGCTGATGGTGGCCCAGAATGGGATGTGATTCCAGCTGCCATTGTTACAAAAGGCTAGATCTCACACCAAGACTGAAGACCTTGTGGAGTTGGTGATAATAGATGGTATGTCAGATAATGCAAGTTCTGATGATGATGATGGAGGGGAACTGGAGGAGGCACTGTCAGAGGTTGATGCTGTGGTTCTGAATGCCCTTGATCATGGGACTCCTGGTTTCATGCTGCATAATTTTGTGGTTCTACATTCTGTACTTTGGGTACATATAAAGAATCTTTACTTTGGATTGAAGTTGGCTAGTGAAAAGTTGACCAGTTCTCACTAAGTGGGGCCCCAGAGGCCAAAGGGCACTAACTTTGATGGGCCCAATGGGCCAATAGGCCTAAGAATATTGGGGCCCCAGAGGCCTAAAATACCCAAATTTGGGGCCCCTGGTTTTGTACCCTAACTAGGCCCATCCTGTGACAATTTTTGGGCCTATATTAGGTACTGAAGATGGCTGTCCAGCTGATTGCCTGAATACTGCAAACAAACCCCCTCGCCTGGGAAATGACAATGCACCCACAAATGAGAGACCCAAACATGATGTGCCAAGACAAGCACCAGATGAAACCCAGGAACAGGAACACACAATGCAAGCCACAGGGGCCCCAGACAAACCACACACCACTTCAGCAGGTGTGTGGTAATTTAAGGGTAAGTACAATGCACAGAAGGAGCAGCATATGCTGCTCCTTTTGCATGGCTCTTCTTTTTTTACTATACTAGGTTGTCAAGCAAGATGATGACCTGCCTACTGCCCCCCGCCCCCTGGAAACAACCTTGCCAAATGAAACCCCGCCAATGTG